>JAFFZH010012558.1:0-17042 GCA_018420115.1 Euura saliciscinereae
CACCGCTTGACATCGACAATTACCATTTTGTGCAGTTTTCAAGAATACGTCTTCATTGTTGCGTGAAACAAAGAAGTTTTCCGATATATATCTTCGGAATTCCATCTAGAATTGCGCTGTTGGTTCCTTTTCCGCGCTCGTGACGCGTAGGCTTTGCTATCAGTGAAAACAAGTGAAAACCGGGTACGGTCGGTAAAGAAGAGTAAAAAATGACTGTAACATGCTCTTAAGAGGTAAAATGCGACACTGAGGGTAAAATCATGATAAGACTGGATCTGTAGACGAGTGAATGAAAGTTTGTAACATCTGTAGGTAAACTAGAGCACCACATTGTCAGCCAAATGTTTCATTTTTTCAATTTCGTGCATTATTCTTCCTAAAGTGGATCGTAAAAGTTGCAAAAATAACATCATATTTTCCAACGCCGTACAGTAATTCTCTTGTCGCGGCGATCACGATTTACCATACTGACTTGGAATTGTTCCTCTTCATTCTGAGTACAAGTGTGAGATTTGTTCGACTTATTACCATTGGAAATAGTAACTCCGTCGGCGCTTATTTTACTATCTTCGCTGGTAAAGTTCACAACGCCTCTGTGTTTCTTTTCCTATCAAAACTAGTACTTTTGATGATTACTACAAGGCCTAGTAATTCTTACTAAAATGCAGGGTTGTCCGTGAGTTAATAAAAGATTTAGTGAATTCTGGTGGGAATTTTAAGAAACTTTACTAGGAAAAGTCTCTCCGTGAGGAACGTTTCCCCCCCCCCCCCCCCCCCCACCGTATCATCTTCTTTGGTGTCACCACAGCTGTTATGGCTATCATTTCTTCTAAAGTTTACTACTGGCATATTTTTTGTATTGGGAGGGTGGTTGATCTTATCGGACAAGACGGTTTACATAAAATATTACCTAGATAGACCATCACTTTATACAGGTAAATTCAAACGATCAACCAACTATATTTCGCCGTCTCGTCCTGAAGGTCAACAATGGCAGATGTTGAAAGTATCTGCAATTTGATGTATCTATTGATTGATCATTTATTATATACAATCGTTTTTTAATATGTTATAACGCAAAGTACTTAATATTTTTCTTAAATAATTCTTTTTTGTAACTGAATTTATTTTTATTTGAATTTTTTTCCGCATAGGTGTAGTATTCCATGCGAAACAGGACAGGTTTCGGCCGTGGGTCGGTGGATTTGACGCCCGTCTAGAATCTCATTCCTTACTACCTTGCGACGAGTTTTCCGGAGTTTTAGACCCTGATTGATACTTAATTTTCCGTGAGACGCGATTAAAGGAATCGTTTTAGGGTTTACTCGATTCCCTTGAAAATTTCACCGAACATAGTTCAAGGTGTCACAAAAGATATGGTACAATTTTCAGCGACCCTTTTTTTTCTTCGCCGGAAATAAGTTATTGTACTAGAGTGAAAATTGTGCAAGTGAGAGGGGAGTGACTTGAAAGAGTGACTCTTCCACTCCGTGAGAGGGACTATTTACTCCATAAAAGTGAAAAAGTCACTCATCCAAGAATGAAAATCGTGCCAGTCGAAAAGAAGTGAATAGTCACTCAAAGCGAATCTAGAGAGTACTCTTTGTGCTATGACTGGAGCTAAAAGGTCACCTAAAAACTATGAGGCCTGCCATAATTGAGTACGATTTTTGAGACTGAGCTGGTCAATTCTGTCATCAATGATGATAGCGATGAAGGCTATCTAAGATTATTATGTGTTTTACCTTACAATATTCTCATATTCATTATAAACTGTGAGAGAAGTTATCATGAGACGTTATAGTGGAACCAAAACGTTTACTGGTTTAGCGATTAAACAAGTATTTGTAATTGTATCGGCACATCATAGAATCACGAAAATATGCAGTCCAGATGGATAAGTCATCTTTTCCATGAGAAAAGATTGAAAAACCAGTTCTCGATTTTTTCAACAATGACGCACTCTTGCGAAAAATCTGAAAAAATCACAGAAAATCAAGCACAGATAGATGTTCACAATGTAAAAAAAAAAGAAGTTAGTCACTCTTCGAGTTCGGTCGGAAATCGACAATTTACACCTTCAAAGATTTTTCAACAGGTCAAGTTTACTACAAAAAAATTGGAAAAAATTCTGTGACACGCGGGTCAATGTTCGTCGGATGTGAATTTTTTTTAGATTTTTCGCAGTGGAAATGGCGCAAACATCGCAAAAAAAAACGAAAAATAACGTTTTCTTAGGTTCCCAGCGTAATAGTGAAGATAGGAGGTTGAAATTTGGGGGAACCTAGAAGTAGATAAAATATGAGAGTTCTGGAACAGCCCAATTAGTTTTTCATGACTTTCTTATGACTTTAATAAAAAATCTAATTTTTCCCGCCCTTTCTTTCAATATATTTTGTCTCCAACCCTCGTATTGTAAAGGTCAGGGAGGGGGGTTGAGGACGGGGGGTGAAGATGTGGATGGAGTTTTCTAGTTTTCGGGCTATTCCAGAAATTGATGCATTTATTCATAAATTTATTTTATTTAATTTTCTTATTCTCTACGCGAACTCATGTGTTTCCAGTTCTGATGACAAATCAGATACTGTTAGAAACAGGGGGCAGTCACCAGCTCTCACCACCACCGCTTTAGGGTAGATATCAAACCCCAGCGGGTCACTTTCATAAGTCATCAGTAAATGTTTTATTCATATAATGAGAAAGTTATTGATGATATCGAATTTAATGGTGGGGTGTGTGTATATGGGGTATTCCATGCGAAGCGGGACAGGTTTCGGCCGAGGGTCGGCGAATTTGACGTCCGTCCAGAATCTCGTCCCTTACTACCTTGCAACAAGTTTTCCGGAGTTTTAGACCCTGATTGGTTTTTGATTGTCCGTGAGGAGCGATTAAAGGAATTGTCTTAGGGTCTACTCGATTCACTTGAAAATTTTACTGAACATAGTTAAAGGTACCACAAAATTATGGTAAAATTTTCAGCCACCCCTTTTTTTTTGTTCGCCGGCAATAAATTATTGATTGACAAAACTGCAATTGAAAATCAATTTATTCGATGATTTTTCGTAATAGAATGATGGGTAGAAAAAATCTGAAAAAAAATCACAGTTCATCCTTTCAACATGTAGTTTGACTGTGCAAAAGGACAAGCAGATCGAAAGGGGTCAAGGAAAAAATCCCGTTTTTTCGGTCGATTTGACGTGGAATCCCCCATATACACACACCTCACCATTAAATTCGATATCATCAATAACTTTCCCGTTATACAGAATAGAATATTTACTAATGAGTTATGAAAGTGACCCGCTGCGGTTTGACATCTACCCTAAAGCAGTGGTGGTGATAGCTGGTGACTGCCCCCTGTTTCTAACAGTAGGTATCTGATTTGACATCAGGCCCCTCCGCATGATTTCGCGTAGAGAATAAAAAAGTTAAATAAAATAAATTTATGAATAAATGCATCAATTTCTTGAATAGCCCGAAAACTAGATCTCCATCCACAGTGTCACCCCCGTCCTCAACACCTCTCCCTCACCTTCACAATAAGAGGGTTGGAAATAAAATATATTAAAGTGAAGGGGGGAAAAATCTGATTTTTTCTTAAAGTCATAAAAAAGTCATGAAAAACTAATTGGGCTGTTCCAGAACTCTCATATTTTATCTACTTCTAGGTTCCCCCAAATTTCAACCTCCTATCTTCACTATTACGCTGGGAACCTAAGAAAACGTTATTTTTCGTTTTTTTTGCGATGTTTGCGCCATTTCCACTCCGAAATATCTAAAAAAAAATTCACATCCGACGAACATTGACCCGCGTGTCACAGAATTTCAGAATGAAATCAAGTTTTAGAATGATAGTATAGCGTATGCAGAGCATACTAAACGATATTTCACTATAAAAATCCATCGGAAAACGATCGGCATACGTGTAGTCCTAAGAGTCAAAAAATGCCCTTAAGGTAGTTGTGCCGCGACAGTCGGACTAACAGCTCGCGCGCGCAGTGCGTGCTCAAGTCACTGAGTGGTATAGGCTATCTGCCGTGAACTTTTGGTTGGGTTTGTAGTCAAACCGCTCTCACACACGCGCACAGGGGACCGCTCTCTCTCGCGCTCTGTATACCGACGCGCGCGCGCTCGCACCCGGCTACCCTTTCCACGCTAAAAGTTAGTGCGGATCGAGTGACTATTATTGTTGTACCAGCGAAACTAAACGGTATATTAATCGGAATTTTTATACTAGCGTTCCTGAAATATCCTTCCATCATATATATCCTAGTTTTTCGTGACAATCCATAGAACGGTTTTCACACTAAAATTACCGATATGCGGTTTCCATATACGTAACATGGGGAACGCGTGTGAAAAGTTCCAACTTTGAGTGCCATTATTTCGCGTTCCAGACGGCAAACAATTCTGAAATAATTCGTACAACTAGATTTCATGTAAATGAAAGTGTGGTAAAAATTTCAGCCGATTTTATAGAAAACACACTTAGCAGCACAACTACCTTAAATGCAATGTTCCACGGGGACGCGCTAATTTTGCTTGTTCATTGATCACTATATTTAGAACTGCCAAAACCCTAGAGAGTATACGTTATACTATCATTGCACTTTTGGACAGCGGGTTAACGGACTAGAGGCCCTTTTAACCACGACAAATTTTCGTACTCAGCCCAAAGTGAGATATCAAAAATCTGCCACGTTTGATTGTTCACGACATTAGACTAAGCACGCACACCAAATTTCAGCGGGAAATATTAGATATTGTAGAAGTTATTCAGGTTTGAAATTTCTAGTTATTTGTGGCGCGATCGCACACAGGGACTCTTTGATCCATTTGCGTGGTGGACTAGCCTCGAGTTTTTGACGGAGAAAGCACAGAAAAGGTATTTCAAGCCTGGCAAATTCGGCGCATTCAGCAAAAAATGAGATTTAAAAAATTAGACACCATTGATTGTTCAAGATGGTAAACTGAGTGTGAACCCCAAATTTGATAAGAAAAACATTCAAAATTGTAAGAGTTGTTCTACTTCACAGCTGAAGGTATAAAAATCAATAACTCCCACAATTTGCAATATGTACTGTCAATGAAATTTGATGTGTACGCTCAGTGCACAGAAACGCATTAGGGAAAAACTCTTTGTCATTAGTACTTCTTGTAGTTACGTTGACCGCGAAGCCCCCCCCCCCCCCCCCCTCTCAAAGCCGCTGTTGTATCTTCGATGGGTATGTATCCGACGATCCCGGGTAGAACGGTTTCAATTTCTGACTTTCTGACTTATTTATTAGATACCGCTTTTTGAATTTTTTTTTCCACGCTTCCCACTGTTTTCATGGCTTCGGAAAACTCTGTTACGAATAGCTGAATGCCGTCTTTATTGTTGTCACTGAGGACCTTCTTAACCATTAGGATCACTACTGGCAATATTATCGTTTGTTTTGTTGTCAACAAGATAATGATTCAAATCCGTTATTATTATATTATGTTGTTGAAATTCATGTTAACGACTGCATTTCCTGCGTTCGGACCTCGTAACTCTAGAATAACGGAAAGTGCATTCCCAATTGCGGACAGCGCAGCTCCCTTGGGTAATGTTCAACGTCGTAACGGCGATGTGAATCTTGACATCTTGTGATGATTCGGAGCTTTCGTATAATTCCGATGTTCCACACTGCTGTTTTACTTTACCTTCAAGTCGTTGGATTGTTTTCATAATTCGCTCAAGACTTTCTTCGCGGTGTTGTGAACAACGTCTCTTTGACCTACGTCGATCATCCTCCGATGATCCAATGGTATTCTCTGAAACACACACACTTCGCGCGAATTAACTAGTAACGGTCCGATCGTGACCGCAAATTGCACGGAGGAACGTAATGATAGCCATAACAGTAGTTACACCAGAGGGGATGATACGGAGAGGGGATAAAGGTAAATTGGTACAGAAGGTAGACGTTTTAACTCTGGAACGAGATCTATGGGATCGGACCAGTTGAAACTTGAAACGTTACTTCCATTGTTGATCTTGAGGACGAAAAGCCGAAATCTAATAAAATTCCTCAAACTCCTGTAACTTTCATTGGAGTAACCACCTTTATGTTGCATCAATAATTCCCTCAGACGAGTTCAGTTCTGTTACTTACCTTACCCACTAAAAAGTGGAATTACGAGAAACTGAGATAAATTAATAGAATTGAGCAGAATTTTATGCAATTCGTTTTACCGAATTCTATTCAATTTATCTGAATTCATTCTCATTTTGTTTTTCACATACTCGATTCGTTTCAATTCGTTTTTATTGACTGGGTTTCTCCTCTTGAATATAATTTTCTTTGGCTGAAATCTCCCGAAATCTTTCAAAATCTTCTTAAAATTTTAATGAATTAGTAACACTTTCATGATGTATATGCGGGATTCCACGTCAAATCGACCGAAAAAACGCGAGTTTTTCCCTGACCCCTTTCGATCTGCTTGTGCTTTTGGACAGTCAAACTACATGTTGAAAGGATGAACTGTGATTTTTTTTCAGATTTTTTCGACTCATCATTTTATCACGAAAAATAATCGAATAAATTGATTTTCAATTTTTTTTTATTTTTCGCGCCTACATAGCTCAAAACGTGAACGATGTATGAAAAAAGTTCCAATATCAAAATTTTGGGGCTTTTTGTGAACTTTTCGAGAGTATTTTCATCAGATTTTTAATATCCCGTTCAAGTGTAGTTTTAACACAAAATGAGTGTAAATCATTCGTAACTCGAAAGTGCCCTGATCGAATTGACTGAAATTTATACACAACGTGTCTTTCACAATGCCAAAGGTTGTCTGAAAATTTCAAAGTGGGCCGAGCAGTGGTTCAGGAAATGCATCAACAGATATTCGCACAGTGGCAAGAAATTCGACGATTATGAGGTCGCAAAAAAGTTTTTTGGTCACGATTCGAAAATTCAAGATTAATATTCATTATTCTTGTCTGCCTACTCGCGATCGCCCTTGAATTTTTGAACTGCGGCCGAAAAAACTTTTTGGCGACCTCATAATCGCCGAATTCTCGCCACCTTGCGAATATTTGTTGATGTATCTTTTGAACCACTGCTCGGCCCACTTTGACATTTTCAGACAACTTTTGGCATTAAAAGAGACATGCTGTGTAAAAATTTCAGCCAATTCGATCAGGGCACTTTTTTGTTACTGAAGATTTTCGAAGATTTTTCACCAAAACTGCAGTTTCGCGAGGCACAAAAAATTGCAAAAAATTATTTTCAGAAATTTCAAAGAAAGACGCGAAACTTTTGTATGAGAACTTTTTTCATTGCTCATCTGGATTTCACGCTATGTTGGCTTGAAAAATGCCAAAAACGCTAAAAGCTGATTATTTGACTAGCTGTAGTGAAAAAATACTCGGTCAGAAAAATCTGAAAAAATTCACAGTCGATCCTTTCAACGTGTACTTCCACTGTGTAAAAGGGCAAACAGATCAAAAGGGGTCAGGGAAATCGACCGGTCGATTTGACGTGCAATCCCCCATATTGAAAGATGTGGAAAATGAAGACAAAATCACTAAATAATTTGCTTCTTTCTCTTTCGATATTGGCATAGTGTGTAAATTTAATAGATTCTATTGGAACCATACGTTAATATACCAACTGCGTGTGGCAACCAGGTATACAAGTACACTGAGCCTATGAGGAATTGAAACCTGACCGCTGGAGACGTTACTTGGAACCGCCCGGGCCGCATGGGAACCATAGATTCGCGGATATTAATACCTATTCACAAAGCATAATGGATATCAAGTACTACAAATGCCCACATAAATCAAGGACAAAGTTGAATTTTTCGGCCCTGGTAACAAGCTTTACGTCAACCCAATTACCAGGGCGCCTTCTGTATATTGGTCATTGGGTCTGCGATGAACGCTACTTTAGCACATCATGGAAACCGCAACGTTGACAAAATTGAAGAAAATAATCCTTCAATGAGTAAAAATGGCTCGATTTATCTTACAATATTCTAAATTTCTCTTTGTTTCCAAATTATGCAGTAAATAGATCTCATTGTTTCAACATTCTATTTTTTCGATAGAAAGTTCTCTGGAAATTTTTCTATCAACAACATTCATATTTTCTAACGAGTAGCATATTCAAAAAGAGCCAGCTTGATATTTCATGATTTAGATGTTGTCTGTTGTTTTTGTCGAGAATTTTCCCGAACCACGGGTGTGAAATATAACAATGAGTCAGTCATTCGAATGCGTGCGTCCAGTAATGAAAAATTTTTTATATTCCTTAAATTTTTACCGTTCTCGGATTCCTGGGATTTCTTAGAAGACTAGTCACTAAATATGTAAACGGATCAGGCTGAGAAAACAATTCAGCAGAATATTATTGACCTTAAAATATACATTTATTTATATCATACGCAATTATTTAAATACAAATTAGTTCAAAAATCACAAACATACAATTATTCATCTGTATCATTCTCGCGCAGCAACTTCTCTTAGAACAATAAAAACCAGCAAATCCGATATTGCAACTGGGTAAATATTTCATTTAATAATAATATTATCGTTAGCAGCAAATAATGATTGTCGATTGGTTCCAATGCACGAGATTATGTATCGTTCATGAGATGATTCACACCGTTGTTATTTGACGATTATCAAGTGTCAAACAGTTTTAATATTTCCTCAATCTAGGATACAAACAATCTAGGATAACAAACACAGCAAATTGAACAAAAATGAGATTTCAGCTTACTTCAGCAAAATTTGTACATCCAATAACAAATCGAATGAAAATCGTGATAAATGAAAACAACTTTGCAGCATTTTATCGGTAATTTCTTTTGCTTATGAGTACTTATAACGTTCGTATATACAAAATCCTAAGTATTTTTTTAACAATGTATGAAATACAAAATTCAGATTTGAGATACTTGGTTTTCCTAGATCGGAACTTTGTACCAGGACAATCTTAGACGTGTTCGTAGTCGTATTGTATTGGTAGAGACATTTGTATCACACATTCACACAGGTAGGCGACACGAGTCGAACTATGCTTCAATACAATTTTGTGATAAACATCGGAACTTAATTAAGAAGACTGTATCAACCCCCACCATTCCTCATGCAAAGACGGAATTTCGATAACAAGTTGTTTCCATACAGAACCCGACTTAACTAACATTAATGTTACTTTCCAAAGTACCCATAAACTTCTTCTCATTTGCACATTCATGTACACGTTTATGTGCCCCGTCGCCACTTTTCTCCATTGCTGAACTTCGTCATTTCTTTACCGCTAACACCGCAGGTTCCAATACCCACTCTTCCATTCACATTCTCAGGCGTCGCGAATATACTCTTTTTGACAACCCCTTTTTTGGTAGTCTGTAAACGAAAAATATCAAGTAGATCAGTTTCGGAGATTCCTTGATCAAAGTAAGGTTCAAGATTGAAGTTTGATTTTCTTACCTTCGTTGAGAACGCAAGCCACTTGTTCTTTTCCGATTCACGCTCTTCTTCGAGCTCCTTGAATCGCTGTAGCTTCTTTTGCTTCTTTTTCTTCAAATATTCCCGCTGCTTGTTGGGATCGGAGCCAACAACTGCAGCTGCCTGCAGCTTTCTGCAAACCAAAAAACCTATCATCCACGTAGACATTTACCATGCAGAACTCTTACTGCGTTGCCAGAAATTGTCAATAAACCGAATACACTACATATAGAAGAGAACTACCTCACTTTAAAGAAGTGCTTACTACTCTCTCACCAATGAAACGGTGGCGAGAAATCTATATGACTTTAGCATGAAATGTGAAATATGTGATTCGGTATGGCATCTCACTGAGAATCCCTGTTCATTTGATGAAAAATAGGGTGAAACAGTTTTTTGCTGAATGCTATGTCAGGAGTTTTTCCAGTTCCAGTTATATGTTATCAAGATAACATTAGAATTTGTAATCAGGAATCAAATGATAGTCTGTGAATGTTAATTTTGTAAAGTAGATAAGTGAAGAATTGTTCCACGCTGTTCAGTGATCAGTGCGCATAGAAATTGACTAATTTTACCTTCTTCTGGGCTCCGTTAGAATGTACAAGCAGTACATGACATCGAAAGAGTATCGAATTGATTTTTGGTCAGGAATGTTGGTTGATTCGGGATGGTTTAGGCAGCGGCAGGAATCGGGATTTGAGAAGTGGAAGAAAAGTAGTTGAATATCAAAGAATCACTCCACTGTCTAACTTTTTCGATATTCAATAAGCATAATTTGATTTCGGTAGCGATCTTGACAGCGGAAAATAATATCCGTGAGTTTCAATGATCTTTGACTGTAAACATAATTTCACTAGGATCTTATACTCACTTTGATTTTTGATCTGCCCAGTCAGAAGCTGGCCTTTTAGCCACAGACTTGAGCTGACTAAGCGTGGTAACATCAGTGTTCTTGTATTCGTTGAAAGTAACGTTCACTGCGCCGTCTTCACCAATCGTATCTATTGTCGCTTCGTAATACCTGTGCGATCATCAAACAAGGGTGAAAAATCATCTCAGCAGAGACACTTCCAAATTGAAGGTGCCGTCCAACGCTACAATTTTAGTACCATAATTTGAATTATTTCGTATTCTCCTAAAGAAAGCGAGTATTTGGAGATATGAAGTAGGTATAGTGTAAGGAGAGAGTTGCCAGAACAAGCACTAGTTAGCGCTTTTCAGAATGGATAGTGCTATCATAGCATGGCGCGCAACAAACCGTTTCGAACGTTATGAAACTTTTATTTCAGGAGACAAACGATTCAATAAGGTTCAATATTTACTAAATCAGAAAAAGAATTCTAACAAGACTTCAGTCGTCGAATACTGACCTATCACCCGTGACTCTGTTTTATTAACATCATGATTAGACTCTAACATCGGGAATTTGTCTCTAAATTATATACAAAACTCAATGGATATTACGTAATAACAGAACAGAACAAATCTTTTTCAGAAATAACTTCATAATCGATCCTATGGATTGATTTATAATGCAGAACGATTATTCTACAGAATAAATCGGTATCTAAATTTTTGTCGGGTGTTCGTTAGCCATATTTTAAAAAACGGTGTGGCTAATTGCACAGCCGAGTGACTCTATAAGAGGCACGCAGAATTTATGCAAGAGTCACGCAGAACTGTAGGCTTTGTTGTATCATCTCGAGAATGGTTAGAAATAGTTAGACTAGCCACTAATCGCACATACATGATCCATGCGTATTACCCAGACGGTGTTCTGTCGCCTAGAGGATATACTTGCAAAATTTTGCGCAAATCCTGTGTCACTCTCATAGACTCAGTTAGCCGTGCGAATAGACACAGCGCTTAAAAAATGATGTGTCATTCTAATTCTTGTAGAACTGGGATCAAAATATTGATGTCCGTTTTCTGTGAAATCATTCTCCTTTGTCATTGTATTTTTCCAATTCTTATTTCTTAACTAAAATATGATTTCATAAACAGGTAAGAAAATTTCTATCCCAATTTTACTGGAAGTGAGAATTGAAGAGAACTGCTCCAAAAATAATAATGGATTAGGAAGTATTTATCCCAATTCTGCAAGCTCGGGATATGTGAAAAACAGCACATAATCGAGAAGTTTACAATGCTTCAAAAAATGTAGCGAGCTACCCACTTTCCGTCTTCGCTCCATGGTGCCATGCATTGATCGCCTGCTTTCCACTTGTTGGCGAGTACAGCGAGAAGTATCGGATCCTGAGCATCCATGCCATTTGCCTGGCGTTTCTCCTGCTGTTGCGATCTCACTAAATCATGGGTCAGCTCTATTACCTCTTCCAAGTCTATTTTCAACTTGAGCAATTCCCCATTGCCCGCATCTGTGGTCAGTGCTGCTTCAACCTAAAACGTTATCAAAGGCTTTGGTGACATTGATCGAAGCTTTGCAATCCTAACCTAATCTAGAGTTCTTATTCATTTTTATCCGTTTGTCACATGCATGTACGCAGTTCGATACTTGATAAATGGATGTCAAAGCTTTGAGAATAAATTAAATTATATTCTTGTAATGATTTCATCGATTAGTAAAAATACGTGAAGAGGTTAGATTACGTTAGGTTAGGGACGATATTGTTTGGGAAAAGATAATTGTCCAGAGTTGACAGCAGGCGATAGCGGTCATTCGAACGTTGATGTCATACCTGCTGCAGTTGAAGCTTGTAATTCTGTAGATCATCCATGATCAAACACACCAGAACCACCAATCACTGATACAACTTTTTTATTAGGACGAGCTATTTTCAATCTAGAACACTGCAAAGAGCAGACATTACTCGTTTAACGTTTTCACTATCGAGCAACAAGATGGCGCCGACTTAGACTCTAGACGGCGGAATCGACGGAATTGGAACTCGTCCGACTGTCGAATAGTCGATTATTTATGAGTAATCGAGCGCTTCGGGTCTACACAAATGGGCGATGTTCAAATAAAAATAGAAAACGATTAATAAATAATCGATGTTCAAAAAGCCTCGATTTTAAAAATCAATGTTTGGAAAAAAATCGAAACATCGATTATTTTTTTATGATTGATTTTTTTTTGTTGCCTTTTTGAGTTCGAAAACAATATTTCAAATGTTACTTTATTTAATCTTTGTGATTATGAGAATATCGGAATCAGATTTACCGAAAGTATAGTAATATAACATAAACCGAAAAATATGAATTACAGTCCATAAAGTAGAATTGAATCAGATAAACAAAGTTCACATTGAAATTCAAGTACCAAAATATTATTATCCACTGATAGAAAAGTGGTGATTATTATACGTAGTGGGCCGAATCCGCGTGGATACACCCAAAGTTTCCGGCCATGTTTTTTGTGGAGGCTGAAACTTTTTTTAGGGGTTCTTTGGCGTATTTTTAGCGACCCATGTCCCAGAGTTTTGCCCGAAAATTTTTTGAAGGACCGTATTTATTAATTTTTAATTTGGCGAGAAAATCAGTTTTTTTAAAACGAATTTCAGATAAACTGCTGTAAAATTGAGCCAAATGGACTGATTTTGACGATTTTTTTTCAAAATGTTCAGAATTTCCTCACCTTTTAGGTCGCACCTATAGTTTTCGATTTTATTGCGATGCGAGTCCACAATTAAAAAAAAAAAACTGAAAAGATTCGAAAATTTTCAAGTCGAAATATCTCAAAACACCACATCTTTTTTTACGCTCGTTTTTTTTTATATATTTTTGTACATGAACAGTACTAACTTCTCCCAAAGCGGCATCCCCAGTACTTTTTTTAAATGCAAGATATAGCCGATTTTCGAAAATAACAGTTTTTTTTTCGGCGTTTTTCGCCGTTTTCACGTGTTGCATCGAGTTTGAATATTGAATACGCTTCAAAATTCATAGCTGTGATACCTACATTACATTTGAACATTTTATAAATATGAAACACGAATTTTAATTAACCACAACCCAGTACCAGAGTCCTAGTTGAACGAAAACCACCCGTTTTTGACTTCATCCCATTTATTTTATTATTAACTATGAATATAATAAAATATTCAAATATAGTACCTACCTGTATTTTGTTTTCATTCTAATGCCATACAATAATACAATACATAAGTTTTAATAGCTTTTTATTTATAAAATACTTGAACACTTTCAATCAAAAACGTACATTAACCCAGTTATGCGTCGAGGTTTTTCGTATAGAATGACGGATTGGGAAATCTTCAGCTCGTCCAATCTGACTGGCCTTCCATGTGAAACATTCACGGATGCCATCTACTCTGGAAAGGAAGTGGACCAATATAGAATTATGAAAAAGCAAGAATGGAAACATGTTTCCAGAGGTAGATGGCATCCGTGAATGTTTTACATGGAAAGCCAGTCAGATTGGACCAGCTGAAGATTTCCAAATCCGTCCTTCTATATGAAAAACCTCGAAGCATAATTGGGTTAATGTATGTTTTTGATTGAAAGTGTTCAAGTATTTTATACATAAAAGGCTATTAAAACTTAGGTATTGTATTATTGTATGACATTCAGATAAAAGCAATATACAGGTAGGTACTATATTTGAATATTTTATTATATTCATAGTTAATAATAAAATAAATGGGATGATGTCAAAAACGGGTGGTTTTCGTTCAACTAGGACTCTGGTAGTGGGTTGTGGTTATTTAAAATTCGTGTTTCATATTTATAAAATGTTCAAATGTAATGTAGGTATCACAGCTATGAATTTTGAAGCGTATTCAATATTCAAACTCGATACAACACGTGAAAACGGCGTAAAACGCAAAAAAAAACTGCTTTTTTCGAAAATCGGCTATATCTTGAGTTTTAAAAAAGTACTAGGGATGCCGCATTGGGAGAGGTTAGTACTGTTCATGTACAAAAACATATAAAAAAACGAGCGAAAAAAAAGATGTGGTGTTTTGAGATATTTCGACTTGAAAATTTTCGAATATTTTCAGTTTTTTCAAAATTGTGGACTCGCATCGCAATAAAATCAAAAACTATAGGTGCGACCTGAAAGGTGAGGAAATTCTGAACATTTTGAAAAAAAAATCGTCAAAATCAGTCCATTTGGCTCAATTTTACAGCAGTTTTTCTGAAATTCGTTTTAAAAAGACTGATTTTCTCGCCAAATTTAATAGTATATTATGCACCTAGGGCCGTAAAAGTTGTTTTCGACGAGTGCGAGGTTGTATTCCGAGGCGAAGCCGAGGATAACAATCGCACGAGTCTAAAACAACGTTTGCCCTGTGGTGCATACGATACTTTATACACCGAAGGGAAATAAAGCGGTTTTCCCTGCTGGAGCAGGGCAATAAACGGCCGTTTATATCCCTGAGGTATATAAAATTAATAAATTTAAATAATACGGACCTTCAAAAAATTTTCGGGCAAAACCCTCGGACACGGGTCGCTTAAAATACGGCAAAGAATCCCTAAAAAAAGTTTCAGCCCCCACAATAAACATGGCCGGAAAATTTGGGTGAATCCACGCGGATTCGGCCAGTGGTGTATAAAGAGTGTTCAAAAGTGAAGTATTTTTCGTTTTTTTTTTGTGTTTTTTGTTTTTCATTGACCGATGTTTTTCGCTAATGTTCGACAAAAAACATCGAACATCGATGAATCGGCCCGCAAAAACATCGACCTAAATAATCGATTATTTGAAAAAAAAAATAATCGTTGGTTTCGATTGATCGGCAAACATTTGCCCATCCCTTATTCACTGTGTGCCGCGCTCGTATAGCTACCTAGCGGTTTCAACACGTAAACCGAAGGCATGTGGAATAGCACTATAGTAATACCGATATACATCTCAATAAATAGAATATTGTTAAACGAGTGATATTTTCCATACAATACTGAACTAAAAAGTCGTAAATAATAACTAGTTCAAACTCCAGTAGAAGAAAAGTAAGTATATATTTATGAAGTGAGTGAAAACTGAGTTATTAGCGATAATTTGTAGGTATTATGAAATTCAAAACTTGAAAAATAATTACTTATACGCATGCGCTAATAGTTCGGACTCACTTCGATGTATCGATCTCACAACATCTCGCTGTCCATCATGGTGAGTCTACAATGGGGAACCTGAACGTGGACGTTCGACGCTACGTCTGACGTCACCCATAAGATTTTGCTGGGTGACGTCAGACGTAGCGTCGAACGTCAACGTTCAGGTACCCCATTGTAGACTCACCATCACTGGAGGGACAGCTGAGCGCTAGCCACGGTCGTATACACAGGTCGGGCAACGGGGTACCCATCGCTGTGATGCCAGGAGTCTCCGTTACAGGCACCGTTTTTCTTTCTGCTCGCCGCCACATGCGTCGCTGCTATCGAGGGATCGTGGGCACACTGATATACCGTGATATGTATGTATATGCACGATCGTGGTGTAGGTTCAACGGCGCATGCGCTTCTCGCACATCCCTCGATAGCAGTGGCCCGTAGTGGCTAAAAATGTAAATACTTGTGACTCCTCTAACGGGGGCTACCCCCACCACGTCCGTTGCCCGACCTGTGTATACGACCGTGGCGCTAGCTGTTGCTGCCAGCCGCGTCCGACCGTCGCGCTTCGCACGGCGGCCGCTAGGGGCGCACCTGTTGCCACGGCTACTGCGCTGGCCGGTTATGTATTAGTACGAGAGATGACGACCAAGATTTTTGCCATATCGTAAAATGGTTAAAACCAATGCCAATCGATAGATTATATGACCCTGATCCCAGAAATACGATTTTCAGACATTTTGCGCGTAGCGTCTGATCTGAGCGCATTTTCAAAAATGTCAACAAATCTGACCTAAGTGACCCATAGCAAAATGTCTGATTTCCGGAATGTAGTTAGATCATAGTCCCCAGATACGGAGAACACAGTTTTCAGACACCCATAGCGTAGCGCATACCCAGGAGACCATTAAAAAAAAAAAAAATGAGACAATAAAAAAAACTTACAGCAAAACGTCTGAAAATCATTTTCATAGGTAAATTCGGATCAATTGATGTGGAAAATCCAATTTTCAGACAAAAATCATGTCGCTCAACATTTTGATAGAATTTCAAAGATGTCAACATATCTGACCTAAGTGACTCATAGCAAAATGTCTGAAATTGGTCGCAAATGATTGAATACGTTACCCAGATGTCGAAAAAAAATATATCAGACAAATTGAATGTCACATGTAGCTAATCAGACAACGTTTGTCGCGGTTATGGCAAACATTTTGGTCCCGGCATCCCGCCATCCCGTCCCGCCATCCCCAAAAAAAATTTTTAGTTCGTGGGTATTTCAATTTGAATTTATTAACACTTATAGGTAATTGAAAAAGAAATTAAATAATGTTAAAAATAAACGGTTACCTAAATCTGTGGAACTGAAGTTTAAGGACTTTTGAAATAAATTGTACGAAATTAAACGGGATATAGTTGTAAAAATATATCTACAGGTTTTGCCCGTGGGGCAAGAATCTTAGGCATTGAAAATGTTTTTTATGATTTTTCATTCATTTTGATTTTTTTTATC
>JAFFZH010012559.1:0-20311 GCA_018420115.1 Euura saliciscinereae
CGGTCTGCCATGCGTCCGATTGCATTGCCGGTATGTACGAGACTCCAAGCAGACACGCTACCGACCGAGCTACGACGCTTGATGTAATAATTCTACAGTCTCAGACTCATGAACCTCAGCAGTTACCAAGGAACTTGGATCTAACTTCAATCCGATGGTCGTCGGTTCGATCCCGGTCGATGTACAACTTTTTTTTCCTTCTTCCATCCTAAAACATCATCATGTCACAAATTATGTGATAAATTATGAAATAAAGTTTGCATTTTACACTAATAATTGGACCATTTAAGAAATCACATGATAAATTACATGATAATTCATGTACGGAAATCGGTCATAAACTTATGTAATTTTTTACGTAAATTATTACATGGTCTTTTTCAGTAGGGCCATATGTCGCCGGAGGCGGATATCGACGACCATAAATCCCATGCCAGTCCAGCTGAACCGAAGCAGCGGAAGAGACTATTGGTGAGTGTCATCGACAGTATCTGCATCTGATACGAAGATGCTGAATATATTTATTCACTAATTTTGGTGAATCTATTCGCAGGCCACTTCTTAGCAGCTATCGCGGAGCGGAATATTCGGAACTGCTTCTGCTAATCTCAAGAACTTTTTGTGGAAGAACGGAAATCATCTGCTGGACGAGAGACTCCCACTTTCTTCCAGCACGTCTTCCAATTGATTACTGAATATGTATATACCAGTGACAATAATTCGTAGCTGCATAAGTTTGTGAGCAATGAAAATCAATTTCGGAAATATTCATTCGCTGTATCGTATAAATTTCCCATTTTCCAACACAGATTCCGAATACAAAACAATAAAGACATTCAGAGGCCCTTATAAAAACGATTACTTTTTCCTTCCGAATCACGTGACATGTGAAAAGGTTTTTTCTCACACCCGGTCGCAAAATGCCACTTTTCATGCCTCTTCAGCGCGCGGAAATAGTTATTTGTGTATCAAGGGCGCAAAAGGCTGTTTTACGAGTATGCAATTTGCGGCACGAGCCGAAGGCGAGTTGCTGTAAAAGCAGACTCGCATAATAGCTTTGCGCCCATGATGCACACGATGTTTTTCTCATCACCTGGTCTGCAGAAATGCCTCTTTTCAGACCGAGTGAGCGGGCGGAAAACAGGATTTTGCGCCCTAGGGCAGAAAAAAGTCTCTTTCGCCCGCTTCTAGCGGGCGGAAAAAGACGTTTCCGCCCGAGGGCGAAAAGATCTGTTTTCCGCCCGCTCAAGAGGTATGAAAAGTGGCATTTTGCGACCGGGTGTGAGAAATAGTATATTACACACCTAGGGAGGGAAAGCAGGCTATTCCAAACTGCATGTGAGATTGACACCCGAGCCGAAGGCGAGGGTGGCAAGAATGCAGTTTGGGATGGCCTTTTTCACTCCCGTGGGTTGTATACTATTTTTCACCACCCCCTGCATCGGAAAGCACGACTTCCCGTTTACGCAGCGGGCCGAAAGTCGTACTTTCCGTGCAGGTGTGGTGAAAAAGATCTTTCCGCCCGCTAGAAGCGGGCGAAAGAGACTTTTTTCTGCCCTAGGGCGCAAAATCCTGTTTTCCGCCCGCTCACTCAGTCTGAAAAGAGGCATTTCTGCAGACCAGGTGCATGATGAGAAAAATATCGTGTGCATCACGGGCGCAAGGCTATTTTGGCGAGTGTGCTCGCAGCAACTCGCCTTCGGCTCGTGCCGACAAAAGGCACACTCGGAAAATTAATACTTTCCGCCCTTGATACACAAATAACTAATTGCTCCCTTGGTGCACAACATACTATTACAAGTGACTGTATGGAATCCGTCGATTTCTGTATTGGTTTCAACATTTTTGCCACTTTCGAGCATCTTTTGTAGAGACCGTTCGGTTCAGAAGATTATCGGTTCGATTTGCTCTATCCTCAAATTTCCCACTCTTCGTAATTTCCAAGTTCCCAAGTTAGTCTGATCCCTTCTGACGTCAGGATCACTTTGCAATCGATTTTACAATTTCATATAATACATTTAGTAGGTAAAAGCAGAAAGTCGTAAGCGCCATTTTGATTTTTTTTCGATTTTTTTACGCTCCGAACGTTTTCAGAGCGATTAGTGTGAAAAAAAAAAAAAATTATAGGACTTCATGCCATTATAAACAGCAAAACGTCGTATAATGGCGCTTACGTCCTTATATCATCAGAGACGCGACATACGTGACCAATGTTTTGTTCATCGCCTACGTTAAGTTGTCGACGTGGTAGGAGGTCTCTCTGCTGTGTATAAATACGACGGATCGGACGAATTCTAACCAGAAACCTATTTCTAACGAAGTAAGTGGCTACCTTCAACATGAACAAGATCGTCTGTCTTCTCGTCGCCTCATTGGTGTGCGTCGGTGTTGCCAGCGGTAAGCTACAGACTAATAGCACATGCTCGAACGTTCTATTTTCCAATACAATGAAACCTCACTTACACTTATTTCAATCGGGTACGCTAGAAGATACATACATTTAGGTGAGAATAACGTAAAAAAAAAAACAAATTGAGAGTCAAGTGGTTCGATAGCTTCCACGTCAGCATTGCAATTATTCACACACGTCATCGACAGGTGAAAAAAACGTGTTCTCTAGATAAACGTAGAAATATTTTAGCATCAAGGAGTAAAATATTCTCGATACAACAAGGATGCAATATTCACACTGAGAATATTTGAATTATTGATTTCAATTCCAACAGCCAAACTGGACCTCATGGACGTATATCGAAAGCAATCAATTTTTCACGTATTGTGTCTCGAAATATTTAACAGCATACTTATTTTGTTATGCCTACATTTTCGTATCACAGAAAGTAAAATTTAAAATCGTAAAATGGTACCGGAGTGGAAAATCGACCATTCGTCGAACTTATGTATATCAAGAGAAATCAACTTTTGAAGTGTTGTGTCACGAAATATTTAACAGCACACTTAACATTTTGTATCACGTATGTTCTGCAGGTGGTAAGATTCATTGAATCGTTAAAAATGAAAACTATGCGTACGTCGTCGCGATATAAATAAAATATGTTTTTTCAACGTTATGCTCTTTGTTTGGAACCATTTTATTCTCTACATTTTATGCTACACGGAATGTTCAAACCATTTTCAACATGTCAGGTTCCACTCAATTCGTCAAGTATTGTCATGATATCCTGCTTCTTGTTTCAGGAGTCAACCCATTCGCGGCTGCCAGAAGCCTCAGTGAGTTAACGGGGTGTGATAGGTCGAATGTCGGTAAAGAGGGTTGCGTTTTTACCCAAAATCTGTTTTTCCGGCACAGGCATGAACAAGTCACTTTTTGACGCCTGTTTTCGGCCCATACAGTGGCACTTTATATGGCTACCCGAAAGAAAATTCTGTCGCGTAGTTGTCACGCGCAGTTCCTGACTTCTGTTGCGCGGTACGAACTGCGCGTCTCAGAGCTGCCACACAATAGATATTTATGTGGCATGCGCTGAAAGTAACTGTTTATTCGGCGAGGTTATGTCTTTAGTACTCTCCGTGGCTTTACCTTAGGCTCGCCTTCGGCTCGCCGGGTAAAACTAACGGCTTGTACGAAAAACATAACCTCGCCCGAAAACAGTTACTTCACGGACATGCCGCATAATATACTATTATTGCTCGGTACTCCGTGAGAAAGGTCCAGAACGGGTTTTCGTCCATTTGTTCGATATATTATGCTGTTGCGTACTGATGCAGACGAAGAAACGCGTTGAAATCGGGAAAAAATTGTTTTTGGCAAAATATTATCGCCGAAATTGTGTAAAAAAATGGCCGCTCGAGACTCGATGCTCACCTGTTTGCTGAATTGTTGAAGTATCCTTGGTCTCCAGCAGTGAAACTTTCTGCCATTTTGATTTCGTTTATTTCTCATGATTTTTTTTAAATAGCTGTAAAAACTCGTGAAACGCAAAGAAAAATCGAAATGGACGTCGTTTCGAAAAATTCGATAAGAGAAATCGCAGTTAAAAGCAGAAGGTCGTATCCACCCAACTTACGACCTTTTGCACTTACATTTTTCGATCTCGTAATTTCGATTGATCTATACGCTTCGAACGTTTTCAGAGCGATTGGCGTGGAAAAAAAAATTGTACGACCTTTGCCACCAAAATCGCGTTTTTGGCGCTTACGACCTTATGCCATTAGACACGCGATATTTAACAGCACACTTAACATTTTGTAGCACGTATGTTCTGCAGGTGGTAAGATTCATTGAATTGTTAAAAATAAAAACTATGCGTACGTCGTCACGATATAGATCAAATGTGTTTTTTGAACGTTATGCTCTTTGTTTGGAACCATTGTATTCTCTACATTTTATGCTACACGGAATGTTCAAACCATTTTGAACATATCAGGTTCCACTCGATTCGTCAGGTATTGTCATGATATCCTGATTTTTGTTTCAGGAGCTAACCCAACCGAGGCTACCATCAGAAGTGAGTTGAAGATACAGAGATTTTCGATAATGACAGATATTCACTTGTTGTTCGAATTTAGCTGAAGCGAGTCGAGCACCGCGGAATGACGACTTAATCACAGTCCTCTTTACTTAAATTTCAGTTGCCGTGGCAGATGTCAAAGACCAACTGGCAGTACTTGCGGGTAATGTTACACAGATGTCCCGCCGTAAGTTGAAAACAATGTCACCCAATGAAGATATTCAAGTCATAGCTACTAAGACATGCGTCAAATATTGAAAAGGTACAATAGTGTCATGTTGTACCTATTTTATTTTCAGATCCCTATTCCCAGCTGAAAACCAAAGACGCTGGTAAGTGGTGAGTGGATACACACACTTGATCAATTTATACGTCTACCAAAACGCTCGAATTATCTTTGTCTCCGTATTCTGGAAAATCATTCCGTTTGGTATTCAGGACCTCTCTATTTGTATTTCAGAAACTTTGACGAGAGCCGGAAACTATTTCGCAAACCATGTAACCCTTATCCTAGATGGTTTGGGGGGTGAGTTGAAGACGACTTGTACCCTTTAAAAATGTTTTTGTGATCTCCCGTTCGCTTCACGTATCAGGGTGAAGTCGAGAAATTGTTTTAATTGACCGACATTTTCTATTTTGATTCTTCACATTTCATTATTTTTTTCACCTATTGTCATTATATCATGCGTCAATTGGTGAATTTCCACTTTGTCATGATACGCCTATTTTATTTTCAGAAACCAAACGAGTAATTACTGACGGATTCCGGGGTAAGTGACACTCAATTGAAAAATACATCAAGCCTAGCTTGATTTTCATCCAGCTGCATGTTGTTAGAACTGAGTGAGGGTCGAAGACGACTTGATCATAACCTCTGTATTCCAATTTCAGGGTTTGTCGACCCATTAAGAGAAAAAATGATGGACCAATTGGTCGAATTGGAAAGAACTAGACCGGCAGGCCGACGTGAGTTGACGACGATTGTGCCCATCTAGAATATCGCGCCTCAATTAGCACTTGAAAATTGTCTAAATTATTGAGGCATCTTTTAATTTCCAGGTACCAGAACTGAGTACAGAATTGCTGTGAACAAAATTAGTTATTCATTCGACGCAATAAAGATCCAAGTCTATGCGATTTTGGATGCTGCTATTGCGATTGCCCCTGGTAAGATCGAAACAATCGTTCTACCATTAGAAATATAATCGTCTTACTGAGATCTATCGTTTGCTACAAACCAAATTCCAATTAGGCTTTCATAAATTGATCTATTCGCTTAGCCCTGAGTTAGGCAAACGTATTTGATACTCAACATTCGATCCCTGATTTCAATTGTACCATCAGTTTAGTACTGCTAAACTACGATCCTGAATATTTTAACTGTTTATATTATTTCCAACATCAACTAAAATGTGATGATTTCTTAAATTATACTTTCAACGTGTTCTGGTAATTGCCATTGAATCGTAATTTCACTTTCTCAGTTGCTCGAGCTCGAAGACCATAAATCCCATGCCAGTCCAACTGAACCGAAGCAGCGGAAGAGACTATTGGTGAGTGTCATCGACAGTATCTGCGCCTGATACGAAGATGCTGAATATATTTATTCACTAATTTTGGTGAATCTATGCGCAGGCCACTTCTTAGCAGCTATCGCGGAGCGGAATATTCGGAACCGCTTGTGCTAATCTGAAGAAATTTTAGTGGAAGAACGTGAATCATCTGCTGGACGAGAGACTACCACTTTCTTCCAGCACGTCTTCCAATTGATTTCTGAATATGTATATGTATACCAGTGAGAATAATGTTATAAAGCTGCATAAGATTGTGAGCAATAACAATCAATAATCGTATAAATTTTCCATTTTCCAACACAGATTCCGAATACAAAACAATAAAGAAATTCAGAGGCCCTTATAAAAACGATTACTTTTTCCTTCCGAGTCACGTGACATGTGAAAAGGTTTTTTCATTTGCAACACCTGCGTCAAAAGTTCGATTCCGTTCGGACCGCTAAAACGATTTGGATGAAATTTGCAAGGCATACCGTTCGTCTTCCGAGGCTTTGCCAATAAAGTTTTCAAACGATAGATGATTTGCAACGGTTTTCGGATCTCACGAATAAATTTGCACCGTGTTGCCTACTGCAGTAACGCGTCACCACACTGTCGAAATCCTCCTCGACTTCAAAGTCTTTTGTGGACGGAGCTCAAACGGGAGAAAATTTGATTCCAGTTATGACATTTCACGAATTATGACGGTTGAATACATATTCCGAAAAAAAATTAAAACGATTATAAATAATAAGCAAACTGATAGGTAATAAATAACTGAACTTATTTCGTAAATTTTATCAGTTTAGTATAGCTGATGTTTCAAGGCTCAAGCTAAATATCTGTCATACATACATCTGGTGGATCATTTAGGAAATCACATAATGAAATACGTAATAATTCACGTAATAATTTAAGTATGGATTTCGGTCATAACTTTTCATAATTAATTACGTGAATGATCACATATTTCTTCATGTGATATTTTATCTTATCTTCTTCAGTAGGGAGATTATCGGTTCGATTTGCTCTATCCTCAAATTTCCCACTCTTCGTAATTCCCAAGTTCCTAAG
The DNA here is from genome assembly GCA_018420115.1 of Euura saliciscinereae. Taxonomy (NCBI): domain Eukaryota; kingdom Metazoa; phylum Arthropoda; class Insecta; order Hymenoptera; family Tenthredinidae; genus Euura; species Euura saliciscinereae. The sequence continues at coordinate 7,100 of JAFFZH010012559.1, forward strand.
TTGGTCTGATCCCTTCTGACGTCACGATCACTTTGCAATAGATTTTACAATTTCATACAATACATTTCGATGAAATTTACAGGCATCATGGGGCTCCCGCCTGATATCCTCACAGAACTTCGTCAATGAAACGAAACCTCCGTAGCAAATATGGTCGAAACCTTACTTCACTTTTTCTAACCACGTCTCAGCGTTTTCCAAGTCGATTAAATAATTCTTATCAACCGTTAATTCGAATGGCGTGATGTGTGAATCAATCCTAACATCATCTGAGCAAATATTACCATAATCTCGTGTGCTGAAAGATATTTAGGAAAACTTGTGCAAACTTTGTTACATCGCGTGTCTAATGGCATAAGGTCGTAAGCGCCAAAAAACGCGATTTTGGTGGCAAAAGGTCGTATAATTTTTTTTTACGCCATTCGCTCTGAAAACGGCCAAAACGTATAGATCAATTGAAATGACGAGATCTAAAAATGTAAGTGCAGAAGGTCGTTAGTTTGGCGGATACGTCGTGCTTTCATTACAATTTTTGAGGAAAAATAAAACACAACGTAAAGGCAAAACGTCGTAAGCGCCATTTTTTTTCATGATTTTTATTGATTTTCCAAATAGTTGTAAAAACTCATAAAACGCAAAGATAAATTGAAAGAACGACCATTTAAAAAAATTTGATAAAAAATATTGCTAGTTAAAAGCAGAAGGTCGTGAGCGCCATTTTGATTTTTTTTATTTCTCACGATTTTTCTAATTAGCCGTAAAATCTCGTAAAACGCAAAGATAAATTCAAAGAACGACCATTTAAAAAAATTCGATAAAAAATATTGGTGGTTAAAAGCTGAAGGTCGTATCACCATTTTTTTTTCTTCAATTTTTCGTGATTTTTTTAAGTAGCTGTAAAAACTCGTCAAACGCAAAGAAGAATCGAAATCGACGTCGTTTCGAAAAATTCGATAAAAGAAATCGCAGTTAAAAGCAGAAGGTCGTATCCGCCCAACTTACGACCTTTTGCACTTACATTTTTCGATCTCGTAATTTCAATTGATCTATACGTTTCGAACGTTTTCAGAGCGATTGGCGTGAAATGAAAGAATTATACGACTTAAATGCCATTGTAAACAGCAAAACGTCGTATAATGGCGCTTACGTCCTTATGTCATTAGACACGCGACATACGTGACCAATGATTTGTTCATCGCCTACGTTAAGTTATCGACGTGGTAGGGGGTCTCTCTGCTGTGTATAAATACGACGGATCGGACGAATTCTAACCAGAAACCTATTTCTAACGAAGTAAGTGGCTACCTTCAACATGAACAAGATCTTCTGTCTTCTCGTCGCCTCATTGGTGTGCGTCGGTGTTGCCAGCCGCAGCGGTAAGTTACAGACCAAAAGCACATGCTCGAACGTTCTATTTTCCAATAAAATGAAACCTTACTTATACTTATTTCAATCGGGTACGCTGGAAAATACATACATATAAGTGAGAATAACGTTAAAAAAAAACTAATTGATTTAATACTTATTTTGTTATCCCTACATTTTCGTATTACAGAAAGTAAAATTTAAAACCGTAAAATGGTACCGGAGTGGAAAATCGGCCATTCGTCGAACTCATGTATATCAAGAGCAATTAACTTTTGAAGTGTTGTGTCACGAAATATTTAGCAGTATACTTATTTTGCAGCAATTATTCTGCAGACTTATCGAATCGTGATGCCTACATTTTAGTATCACAGGAAGTAAAATTTAAAACCGTAAAATGGTACTGAAGTGGAAAATCGACCATTCGTCGAACTCATGTATATCAAGAGCAATCAACTTTTGAAGTGTTGTGTCACGAAATATTTAACAGCACACTTAACATTTTGTAGCACGTATGTTCTGCAGGTGGTAAGATTCATTGAATCGTTAAAAATAAAAACTATGCGTACGTCGTCACGATATAGGTAAAATGTGTTTTTTGTACGTTATGCTCTTTGTTTGGAACCATTCTATTCTCTACATTATATTTTATTTTTTATTTTTTATTTTATTTCATTTATATGGAAAAGCCCAACAGGCGAACCCAATAGGGGCAAAAGCAGGTTAAGAGTTGCGTTACAGAGTAATATACAGAGCATACAGTTAGTTAGGTAGATACAAATAGAAATAAGAGGAAACATAAAGTAGGACGACGCAAAAATACGATGATGCTTAATAAGCTATCAAACATTCAAAAACGCGCGGGCTAACGTAAGACGAGAAAAGAGGCAAGGCATATTTGGTTAGGGTCACAAGATTCAGGAAGACCGTTAAAAAGACCACACATTATGCGCAGAGGAGAGCGAAGCGCAACGTTGCCTCGCACGCGACTAAGGTGAAAGGGAGCACTATGGCGAGCCGCGAGTCTAGGGACATGAAAGTCGAGGCATCCCACAAGTTCAGGACAGTCAACACGTCCGGTTAAGATATTGAAAAGAAAGGCAACCGAAGCAACCTTGCGCCTAGCTGACAATAGTGGGACATTGAACCTGGAGCACAACACAGCCACATCGCAACCCCGTGCAGGGTAAACAGCGTCAGACCGGAATGCGAGGTACTTGAAGAATCTTTGCTGAACACTCTCTACTCGAACAACATCACGGGCTAATAGTGGATACCAAATGATAGAGCCGTATTCTAATTTGGAGCTGACGAAAGAATAATATAGAGTCTTAAAGGCGAGATGTGAATCAAAGGCTCGGCAAGTTCTAAATAGAAAGCCAAGCATTTTCGTGGCGCTGGACACAATGTTCGAGATATGTTGGTCGAGCTTGAACTCTGCGTCGAAGGTGATGCCCAGGTCAGTTGCTGTTCTAACTCTGGAAAGAGTGGCGTTGCCAACGCGATAGTCTGTAAGTATGGTCCCGTTAGTGCGTGAGAAGGATAATACCTCGCACTTGCTGATATTAAGCGACAGGCGGTTGACGTTGCACCAGGTCACGATGTGGTCGAGGTCGCGTTGAAGCGCCGTACAGTCAGCAGGACCTCCAATTACGTGATACAGCTTAAGGTCATCGGCATATAGTAGCGCGCTACAACCAAGGGATTCAACAATATCATTGACAAAAATATTAGAAAGCAGAGGGCCGAGATTCGATCCCTGCGGCACACCAGAGGTGGGAACGAATGATCGCGAGCGATGCCCGGCAAGCTCTACCACGTGCTGACGATCAGTGAGATAGGACTTGAGTAGAGCAACAAGACAACTATGCATGCCGGACGCCAATAATTTGCGCAGCAATATGCCATGGTCTATCCTGTCGAACGCTTTCGAGAAGTCGGTATATACGGTATCGACCTGTGCTCCGCAGTCCAGAGCAGTACAAACGGTATGCGAAAAAAGTGCAAGGTTGGATATCGTGGACCGGCCAGGCATAAAGCCGTGCTGCAAAGGCGTAATAAGTCCAGAGACTTTGCGGAAGATATGACCATACAGACAGGTCTCGAACGCCTTGGAGAAAGCAGGCAGGATAGCAATTGGGCGGTAGTTCGCGACATCGGACTCGTCACCACCCTTAAACACTGGGCAGATCCTAGCAGATTTCCAGACGGCAGGAAAAATACCATACTTAAGGGCTAGATTGAAAACGAAGCACAGAGGCTTAGCTAAGCCTTGCGCGCAATCCCGTGCAACAAAGCCTATAGGCGCTCAGATCCAGGAACTCGGAGCTGACCACAGCAGGCTTAAGCCAGGTTTCTGAAAGCGCTATGAGGTCAAAAGCCTGATCGGAGGAATCACGAAGAATGTCAATGGTCTTGGAGTTGATACCACGAGCGTTCTGATAGTAGCAGCGAATGGAAGCGATTGGGTTGCAGTTGGGCATGCCTAGTTTAAATGGGCGGCAGGAGCGCTAGCTTTAACAATTCGCGGGGTACCATTGGCGATTGCGGTAGCGCAGAGCGAGACCAGATTCGCCAGCAGCTAACCTGTCATCGAGCTGCCGCTTTAGATTATGGTATTCACGGGCTTGTGCAGGAGTGCGGTCCGGGGCGATATAGAGGTGCTTGTAAACAGCATGTGATCTCAGGCGGCTGGCGGAGCGAAGAACGAGAAGCATTGGTAGCTGAGGACAGAATGATTTTCAACGGCCGAGGCTTGGACAAGGCTGCCCCCTTTTTCCCAACCCTGAAGAGGCGAAGACCTTCAAAGTGCACAGTAGGCACAACTGCCGAGAGGACAGATCTGGTGGAGGTGAGATCAGCTTCACGTTGAGCGATGGGGGTCCCGTCACTTGGTTCGGGAAGGCCGAAAAGCATTACAAGATGCGAGGACGTCAACACTCGTGTTATCCACGGGGGACGCGGCTTTAGACAGGTCACGCTCGGCAAGCCCATTCAGTTGGTCAGCCAGGGTGTTGACTCGCGAGGCTACCTCAGCATAGGAAGTCTTGAGCGATAGATGTTCAGCACGGACGCCGGCGATGTCGGCGTGGTGAGATGCGACATCAGCTGAAAGAGCATCGAGTTTGCAGCTGACTGCAGCGAGGTCCGATTGTAATTCCTGAACCTGTCTCATTAAGTCGCTGACATCATTCCTAACGCTGCTAAACTCCTTACGCATAAGCTGCTTGAGTTCAAAAATGATACCCTCGTTACCGGGCGCAGATACGCAGCAAATTAGATGAGAGCGTGTGGGGTCAGCAATTTTCCTCTTATCGGCACAGCTCGGATGGTAGGATAGCTCACACTTGTCACAAGAGAGTGGATTGATAACAGCTTTCGAGCATCCCGCACAGATGATTCTGTTGGAACCCGATAGACAGGCGGCGTCAGGAATGTTAGGTAGAGAGTCAACTACAAATCCCCACTAACACCGGCACGCTAATCCTTTGTAATGACACACACACGACGGAACACTTAGCACGCGCGATGACAAATATGCTATGAGCCAGACTTCTAGGCCAGGAAAACGAGTAGAAAAATGCACGTAGCTAACTTAAAAAGGCACATCAAGATGTGCAAGACACACGCACGTGTCAGCCGCAAGAAGCTAAACAACGTGGTGCCAAAGGACACCAAAACAAGTCGCACTGGTGGTGGGTGGAACGAAGAAAAGCGGGAGCCCGATCAGAGCACGTCTTACTCTCGATACGATACGATTTCAAAAAATATTATGCTACACGGAATGTTCAAACCATTTTCAACATGTCAGGTTCCACTCGATTCGTCAAGTATTGTTATGATATCCTGATTTTTGTTTCAGGAGCCGACCCACCCGCGGGTACCACCCCCGGACCCAGTAAGTTAAAGATACAGAGATTTTCGATGATGACAGATATTCACTTGTTGTTCGAATTTATAACGTTATGCTCTTTGTTTGGAACCATTTTTTTCTCTACATTTTATGCTACACGGAATGTTCAAACCATTTTCAACATGTCAGGTTCCACTCGATTCGTCAGGTATTGTCATGATATCCTGATTTTTGTTTCAGGTGTTGACCCAGCCGAGCGTACCAAAATCAACGGTAAGTTAAACATACAGAGATTTTCGATAATGACAGATATTCAATTATTCGAATTTAGCTCAATAGCGAGTCGAGCACCGCGGAATGACGACTTAATCACAGTCCTCTTTACTTAAATTTCAGACGACGTAAGATATGTCAGAGTCAAACTGGCAGCGCTTGAGAATCGTGTTATACGGATGTTCATCCGTAAGTTGAAAACAATGTCACCAAATGAAGATATTCGAGTCATAGCTACTAAGACATGCGTCCAATATTGACAAAGTACAATAGTGTCATGATGTACTTATTTTATTTGGCAGGTAGCGGTTCCCCGCTGACCGACCGAGACGCTAGTAAGTAATAAGTGGATACACTTACTTGACCAATTTATACGTCTACCAAAACGCTCGAATTACCTTTGTCTCCGTATTCTGGAAAATCATTCCGTTTGATATTCAGGACCTCTCTATTTCTATTTCAGAAACTTTGACGAGAGCCGGAATCTTTTTCGCAAACCATGTAACCCTTATCCTAGATGGTATCGGGAGTGAGTTGAAGACGACTTGTACCCTTTAAAAATGTTTTTGTGGTCTACCGTTCGCTTCACGTATCAGGGTGAAGTCGAGAAATTGTTTTAATTGACCGAGATTTTCTATTTTGATTCTTCATATTTTATTATTTTTTTCACTTATTGCCATTATATCGTGCGTCAATTGGTGAATTTCCACTCTGTCATGATACGCCTATTTTATTTGCAGCACCCAAATCAATAATTAATGACGGATTCCGGAGTAAGTGACACTTATTCGAAAAATACATCAAGCCTAGCTTGATTTTCATCCAGCTGTTGTTAGAACTGAGTGAGAGTCGAAGACGACTTGATCATAACCTCTGTATTCGAATTTCAGATTTACTCAAGCTAGTAGAATCCAGAGTCAAAGCCCATTTTGACAGAAGTGGAGCGAACGCCTGGAGTGAGTTGAAGACGATTGTGCCCATCTAGAATATCGCGCCTCAATTAGCACTTGAAAATTGTCTAAATTATTGAGATATCTTTTAATTTCCAGGTTCCCGCAATCAGATCGGAATTGTTCCGTTCGCATATACTAGTTCATTCGCCGAAATAAAGACGAAAGTCGAGGAGATTTTGGATGCTGCTATCGCGGTTGCCCCTAGTAAGATGGAAACAATCGTACCATTAGAAATATAATTGTCACACTGAGATCTATCGTTTGCTACAAACCAAATTCCAATGAGGCTTTCATAAATTGATCTATTTCCTCAGCCTCCAGTTAGGCAAACGTATTTGATAATCAACATTCGATCCCTGATTTCAATTTTACCACCTGCACCAGTTTAGTACTGCTTAAACTACGATCCTGAATATTTTGACTTTTTATATTATTTTAAACATCAACTAAAATATGATGATTTCTTAAATCATACTTGCAATGTGTTCTGGTAATTGCCATTGAATCGTAATTTCACTTTCTTAGAAAAAGCTTCAAAATCATAAATCCCATGCCAGTCCAGCTGAACCGAAGCAGCGGAAGAGACTATTGGTGAGTGTCACCCACAGTATCTGCGCCTTATACGAAGATGCTGAATATATTTATTCACTAATTTTGGTGAATCTATTCGCAGGCCACTTCTTAGCAGCTATCGCGGAGCGGAATATTCGGAACCGCTTCTGCTAATCTGAATATACTTTTTGTGGAAGAACGTAAATCATCTGCTGGACGAGAGACTACCACTTTCTTCCAGCACGTCTTCCAATTGATTACTGAATATGTATATACCGGTGACAATAATTCATAGCTGCATAAGATTGTGAACAATGAAAATCAATTTCGAAAATATTCATTCGCTGTATCGTATACATTTTCCATTTTCCAATACAGATTCCGAATACAAAACAATAAAGACATTCAGAGGCCCTTATAAAAACGATTACTTTTTCCTTCCGAGTCACGTGACATGTGAGGTTTTTTTATTTGCAACACCTGCGTGAAAAGTTTGATTCCGTTCGGACCGCTAAACCGATTTGGATGAAATTTGCAAGGCATACCGTTCTTCTTCCGAGGCTTTGCCAATAAAGTTTTCAAACGATAGATGATTTGCAATGGTTTTCGGATCTCACGAATAAATTTGCACCGTGTTGGCTACAGTAACGCGTCACCACACTGTCGAAATCCTCCTCGACTTCAAAGTCTTTTGTGGACGGAGCTCAAACGGGAGAAAATTCAATTCCAGTTATGACATTTCACGAATGATGACGGTTGAATACATACTCCGAAAAAAAATTAAAATAATTATAAATAATAAGCAAACTTATAGGTAATAAATAACTGAACTTATTTCGTAAATTTTATCAGTTTAGTATAGCTGATGATTCAAGGCTCAAGCTAAATATCTGTCATACATACATCTGGTGGATCATTTAGGAAATCACATAATAAAATACGTAATAATTCACGTAATAATTTAAGTATGGATTTCGGTCATAACTTTTCATAATTTATTACGTAAATTATCACATATTTCTTCATGTGATAGTTTATGTTATCTTTTTCAGTAGGGAGATTATCGGTTCGATTTGCTCTATCCTCAAATTTCCCACTCTTCGTAATTCCCAAGTTCCTAAGTTGGTCTGATCCCTTCTGACGTCACGATCACTTTGCAATAGATTTTACAATTTCATACAATACATTTCGATGAAATTTACAGGCATCATGGGGCTCCCGCCTGATATCCTCACAGAACTTCGTCAATGAAACGAAACCTCCGTAGCAAATATGGTCGAAACCTTACTTCACTTTTTCTAACCACGTCTCAACGTTTTCCAAGTCGATTAAATAATTCTTATCAACCGTTAATTCGAATGGCGTGATGTGACAATTAATCTTAACATTATCTGAGCAAATATTACCATAATCTCGTGTGCTGAAAGATATTTAGGAAAACTTGTGCAAACTTTGTTACATCGCGTGTCTAATGGCATAAGGTCGTAAGCGCCAAAAAACGCGATTTTGGGCAAAAGGTCGTATAATTTTTTGTTACGCCATTCGCTCTGAAAACAGCCAAAACGCCAAACGATCGTACAGTGCTAAGTTGTATTGTAATAGTGTTCAAAATTCCCCAAGAACTTCAACATTTTGGTTCGAAGCCAATAGACCTTATCCAAGGACCGCTCTCGTAACTTCAAAATTGACGAAGCTAGCGACCGCGGTTTTTAAACAACAAGTCGGATCGAGTCTACAATGAAATTTGCACATCTTCGGGGTAAAAAAAGTATCCTGTGCCAATTTCATCAAAATCGGTTCAGCGGTCTGGCTGATAGCGTGTTTACAAGCAACTTCAACGATTTGACATCGATACGCAGGTGCCGAAAAAATCCGCGAAAAATCCCATAATTTTGATTCGTGATCAGAGGACTGTATTCCAACGCTCGCTGTTGTATCTCTAAAATTGACAAAGTTAGTAATCGCCATTTCTGAACCGGAAGTCAGATCGGGTACACAAGAAAAATTGCACATCTGCAGGTTGGAAACAGTATCCATTGCAAATTTTTCGATTTCGTAATTTTAATTGATCTATACGTTTCGAATGTTTTCAGAGCGGTTGGCGTGAAAGAAAAAAATTATACGACTTTATGCCATTATAAACAGCAAAACGTCGGATAATGGCGCTTACGTCCTTATGTCATTAGACACGCGACATACGTGACCAATGTTTTGTTCATCGCCTACGTTGAGTTATCGACGTGGTAGGGGGTCTCTCTGCTGTGTATAAATACGACGGATCTGACGAATTCTAACCAGAAACCTATTTCTAACGAAGTAAGTGGCTACCTTCAACATGAACAAGATCGTCTGTCTTCTCGTCGCCTCATTGGTGTGCGTCGGTGTTGCCAGCGGTAAGTTACAGACCAATAGACATGCTCGAATGTTCTATTTTCCAATACGATGAAACCTCACTTACACTTATTTCAATCGGGTACGCTAGAAGATACATACATATAGGTGAGAATAACGTAAAAAAAAACAAATTGAGAGTCAAGTGGTTCGATAGCTTCCACGTCAGCATTGCAATTATTCACGCACACATCATCGACAGGTGAAAAGGAACCTGTTCTGTAGATAAGCGTAGAAATATTTTAGCATCAAGGAGTAAAATATTCTCGATACAACAAGGATACAATAATCCATCTGGGAATATTTGAATTATTGATTTCAATTCCAACAGCCAAACTGGAACTCATTGACGTATATCGAAAGCAATCAATTTTTCAAGTATTGTGTCTCGAAATATTCAACAGCATACTTATTTTGTTATGCCTACATTTTCGTATCACAGAAAGTAAATTTTAAAATCGTAAAATGGTACCGGAGTGGAAAATCGACCATTCGTCGAACTCATGTATATCAAGAGCAATCAACTTTTGAAGTGTCGTGTCACGAAATATTTAACAGCACACTTAACATTTTGTAGCACGTATGTTCTGCAGGTGGTAAGATTTATTGAATCGTTAAAAATAAAAACTACGCGTACGTCGTCACGATATAGATAAAATGTGTTTTTTGAACGTTCTGCTCTTTGTTTGGAACCATTTTATTCTCTACATTTTATGCTACACGGAAATACGGAATATTCAAACAATTTTCAACATGTCAGGTTCCACTCGATTCGTCAAGTATTTTCATGATATCCTGATTTTTGTTTCAGGAGTCGACCCAATCGCGGTTGCCAGAAGGCTTAGTAAGTTAACGGGGTGTGATTGGTCGAATGTCGGTAAAGAGGGGTGCATTTTTACCCAAAATCTTTTTATTGCTGGGTACTCCGCGAAGAAGGTCCAGAACGGGTTTTCGTCCAGGTGTTCGATATATTATGCTGTTGCGTACTGATGCCGATGAAGAAACGCGTTGAAATCGGAAAAAAATTGTTTTTGGCAAAATATTATTGCCGAAAATGTGTAAAAAAAATGACCGCTCAAGACTCGATGCTCACCTGTTTGTTGAATTGTTGAAGTATCCTTGGTCTCCGGCAGTGAAACTTTCTGCCATTTTGATTTTTCTTATTTCTCATGATTTTTTTCAAATAGCTGTAAAAACTCGTGAAACGCAAAGAAAAATCGAAATCGACTTCCTTTCGAAAAATTCGATAAAAGAAATCGCAGTTAAAAGCAGAAGGTCGTATCAGCCAAACTTGACCTTTTGCACTTACATTTTTCGATCCCGTAATTTCGATTGAGCTATACGCTTCGAATGTTTTCAGAGCGATTGGCGTGAAAAAAAAATTATACGACCTTTTGCCACCAAAATCGAGTTTTTGGCGCTTACGACCTTATGGCATTAGACACGCGATATTTAACAGCACACTTAACATTTTTAGCTCGTATGTTCTGCAGGTGGTAAGATTCAATTGAATCGTTAAAAATAAAAACTATGCGTACGTCGTCACGATAGAGATAAAATGTGTTTTTTGAACGTTATGCTCTTTCTTTGGAACCATTTGACAGATTTTTATTTTTTTTTATTTATTTAGAACAGGTGTATTATACAGCAAGTAGGTCAACCACTAATATCCCCCGCAGAGCTAATTTTATTCTCTACATTTTATGCTACACGGAATGTTCAAACCATTTTCAACATATCAGGTTCCACTCGATTCGTCATGTATTGTCATGATATCCTGATTTTTGTTTTAGGAGCCAACCCAACCGAGGCTAACATCAGAAGTAAGTTGAAGATACAGAGATTTTCGATAATGACAGATATTCACTTGATGTTCGAATTTAGCTCAAGCTAGTCGAGCACCGCGGAATGACGACTTAATCACAGTCCTCTTTACCTAAATTTCAGATGCCGTGGCAGATGTCATAGACCAACTGGCAGTACTTGCGGCTAATGTTACACAGATGTCCCACCGTAAGTTGAAAACAATGTCACCCAATGAAGATATTCAAGTCATAACTACTAAGATATGCGTCAAATATTGACAAGGTACAATAGTGTCATGATGTACCTATTTTATTTTCAGATCCCTATTCCCAGCTGAACACCACAGACGCTGGTAAGTGATGAGTGGATACACTTACTTGATCAATTTAAACGTCTACCAAAACGCTCGAATTATCTTTGTCTCCGTATTCTGGAAAATCATTCCGTTTGATATTCAGAACCTCTCTATTTCTATTTCAGATACTTTTGGGAGAGCCGGAAACTATTTCGCAAACCATGTAACCCTTATCTTAGGGGGTATGGGGGGTGAGTTGGAGACGACTTTTACCCTTTAAAAATGTTTTTGTGATCTACCGTTCGCTTCACATATCAGGGTGAAGTCGAGAAATTGTTTTAATTGACCGAGATTTTCTATTTTGATTCTTCATATTTCATTATTTTTTTCACTTATTGCCATTATATCATGCGTCAATTGGTGAATTTCGACTCTGTCATGATGCGCCCATTTTATTTTCAGAAACCAAATCAGTAATTACTGCTGGATTCCGGAGTAAGTGACACTCATTCGAAAAATACATCAAGCCTAGCTTGATTTTCATCCAGCTGTTGTTAGAACTCAGTGAGAGTCGAAGACGACTTGATCATGACCTCTGTATTCCAATTTCAGATTTTGTCGACCCAGTAAAACACAAAATGATAGCCGATTGGGAAATAACCAGGGAAATAACTATACCGATAGCGCGACGTGAGTTGAAGACGATTGTGCCAATCTAGAATATCGCGCCTCAATTAGCACTTGAAAATTGTCTAAATTATTGAGGCATCTTTTAATTTCCAGGTACCAGAGCTCAGAACACAATGGCTGTGAACAAAATTAGTCATTCAGTCGACGCAATAACGTTCCAAGTCTATGCGATTTTGGAGGCTGCTATCGCGATTGCCCCTGGTAAGATCGAAACAATCGTTCTACCATTAGAAATATAATCGTCTTACTGAGATCTATCGTTTGCTACAAACCGAATTCCAATTAGGCTTTCATAAATTGATCTATTCCCTTAGCCTTCAGTTAGGCAAACGTATTTGATAGTCAACATTCGATCCCTGATTTCAATTGTACCACCAGTTTAGTACTGCTAAACTAAGATCCTCAATATTTCGACTTTTTATATTATTTCCAACATCAACTAAAATATGATGATTTCTTAAATTATACTTTCAATGTGTTCTGGTAATTGCCATTGAATCGTAATTTCACTTTCTCTGCAGGTAGTCCTCCACGATCATAAATCCCATGCCAGTCCAGCTGAACCGAAGCAGCGGAAGAGACTATTGGTGAGTGTCATCGACAGTATCTGCGCCTTATACGAAGATGCTGAATATATTTATTCACTAATTTTGGTGAATCTATTCGCAGGCCACTTCTTAGCAGCTATCGCGCAGCGGAATATTCGGAACCGCTTGTGCTAATCTGGAGAACTTTTTGTGGAAGAACGGAAATCATCTGCTGGACGAGAGACTACCACTGTCTTCCAGAACGTCTTCCAATTGATTGCTGAATATGTATATGGGGCATTCCATGCCAAATCGACCTGCCGGTGACCCTCGACCTCTCAAATCTGGTCCGTGATTTTTTGTCTCATTCTTCCGACTCTAAATAGCAACGAGATTTTTTTTCAGATTTTTCAAAATAAATTTGAGCGCGTGGTGAATTTTCGAAGTTTTTTTTTCAACCCCTCGATGGCCGTAACCGAAAAATCTGGAAAAATTCTCAAAAAGCCT
>JAFFZH010012561.1:0-24934 GCA_018420115.1 Euura saliciscinereae
GGCTCGCCTTCGGCTCGCCGGTAAAACCAACGGCTCGTACGAAAAACATAACCTCGCCCGAAAACAGTGACTTTACGGGCATGCCACATAATATACTATTCCACGGAGGTCATCTGGGAGATGACCTCGGCGCTCTGTTTCACACCAAATTGAAGCATTCCGATCAGGGCGAGGGATTGCTAGATGGCCAGTCCAACCGTCCCTCCAAGAATGCGTTCTAAAAATGTTAATGACCGATTATATCACTCTCCTCCACTACTTGTTTGCGAAGCTGGACATTGTTTCCCACCAACCGTTGTCCGCAATTATTAAAAAAAAAAGCCTCAGAGATTCAGAATCGATATATATTTCACGAACTTACCTTTCAAGACGGTCACCGAGATTTTCAGATTCTTCGCATTTCAAGGGGTCGTACAAATCTCCAATTTCGAGAACTCGCCTCGCACCCTTCCACAGTACTGGCACTGTCCACCTATCATCATAGTCCTATTTTCATCAATTTGTAACAGTGCTTGTACAGTGGAGTTTTTTTTTCAGACAATCTTTGGTATTCAATATGCATGAATACATCGATCATTTTATTGGGTTCATGGAGTTAATTGTCGTACAGTGGATTAGCTACGTAGGGCAGGGTTGGGTACTTCTGTACAGTTTTTTTTTTTTTTTTTTTTTTTTAGAACGAATTATAAAACTCAAGAAGCATTCATGTTGGTGTGGTTCTCCAAGATATCAGCACTTATCTTCATCCGCTGTGAAGCGTACAATTTACTTTTGTCTATTTAATTATATGGAAAAAGTATACTACACGTTTTCCAAAACTACTGCTCTTGTCCGATTGTATTGCACTCTGGCTTGTGGTGTTGAATGAACTCAGCTACTTTTGATGCAAATTATATTCATCTGACGTCGCAAAATAGTTCAGATAAGAGTGAAGAATTCATTTGACTTGTGGTGTAAAATGAATTTAGCTACTTTCGATGCAAATTATATTCATCTGACGTCGCACAATAGTTCAGATAAGAGTAAAGAATTTAAACGTCTCTATTTGCACAAATTATGAGACATGAAAATTTACGAATATCGTGCAATATTTAGAGGTCATACACGCGATTCTCATCGTATTACAGTTATCGGACGAACTTCCCATTCCAACATACAGCGCTGCGAAGCATTTCCGAATGTTCCCTACTCTTCCTTAATTATCTAACGAATGCGAAAGAAATCTTTCAAAACTTCTGATAATACGCAATGTCAATAATGTTATAGCCTCATGAATCAATGGGAAAAAGACTGATCATTGAGCGTCTAACATTATTTTGATTTTATCTATACTCGTTTGTAGTGTAGACGAAAAATAGTATACTGTCCTACATAATCTGCGAATTGAAAACATCATGCTGTCCGAGTTTGCCCCTACAGTTCCATCATAATACAAGCAAATGCAGCGGCGATAGAACAGTGGAACCTCCCTTACTGTCACCATGAAACCACTGCGACCTCTGGAACTGTCATATTCGGAAGAGACACGTAGCTGACAAGACTGACGGAGTGCGAGTACGTTTTGTGAAGACAGTTCCGGAAGAAACGGTAAGAGGGGCTCCACTGTGTCGGGAGTCCTGTTTTTGTTATAAAACGTTGAGCATTCATCCCGTTTCAATTTCACTCTTTCAAACACCTTGGGTATACCTACTTATCCAGACTCGCTCATTCTACATACTATTTCACTCACTCTCATACGTTAAACGTTAATAGTGGGGAAACAAATTATTAATTGACTTTATTGTTGATCTAATATCAATTAACTGTATCATAAACCGTGACTTTTCGTATAATACAGTAGCCGTATCCATAAATACAGGATAGATCGCCATGAGTATAATAGTATGCGAGTTATATTCCTATGAAGTGAAGTCTATCATGGATTCGTCGATTGACCTCTAATTTCCAGATGATTTACAAACTCCTAACTGATGCAACGACAGGCTAGACTGAATACCTTTCAAGGACGTTGATATGTGGTGGAAGGAAAGTCATCTCCGCGTTTGGCGTGAATCCGTACGCTGAACCAAGCCAGTCGAGATAAGGAATTGAGATTCTTTCCTATAGGTAGGCAAGACTCAATAACACCGATTTTCATCCCTGGATACTGTTATCTCGATTGATTTGGAAGCGATTATCACCGGATTCATGAATGACAACAACAAATGAAATGCAAAAAGAAAATAAGAGTTGGAAAACTAAAAACAATTTCAAATCGAATCTTGGCTTCGTCTTAAACCTAAGCTTCTGAGTACCTCCTCCATTTTGGCCCATCTTGGTTTCGATCACATCAACCAATTCGACCTTGCGGTGGAATTATTCACTCATGATCTTCTTAAATTAGTAGCTTCTATGGACATTCTGTTGTACAATTCGTAGTCATAAAACAAACGATATTATCAACAATGTGTATATTACGATTACTCGGTGTCTCCACAATAATCCAGGGTATGTGATAGATATAAAATGAAAGTATAAAATCTACAGATCTTGCGTGTAACGCAAGCATCCGAGGCATTGAAAATGTCCCCTGTTTTATCGTCCTTATGCATTATGTTTTGACTATCTTTTGTTTTGTTGCCTTTGGATTTGCTACATTTGGATCAATTAAAAAAAAAATGGATGCTGGTACAAATTCCGAACGATCAAAAACAGAACGGCCGATATCTCGATTTTTTCCATACGAATCTAAAAATCACGGAACATTAGAAGAACGATTTTTTTCTTATCGACGTGCCTAAAAAATCGAACGGCTGTATCAGCGAAAGGGTTATTTATTTCAACGTTCAGTCATTCTAAAAATTTGTTATGCGATAATCAATATTCCGGGAAAACGAAACATCGATTTTCAAAATAACGATATTCTGACCTATCCTTATTATGACCCATTTCACATTTCGAATCGTTGTTAATTTCGCTTTTCGACATTTCGCCCGTTCTATTTTTTGGTCTTTTTGAATTTCGACCGCGGGCACTCTTGTGACTCAAGTTAGTGTGAATTCGATTCAAAACAATTCGCTCTCTGTTTCCGAATTTTATGTGATCTGTAGAAGAGGAATTTATTCTTTGCTATGCATATATTTGGATAATGCTGTACAAAATCGCGAATTTCACGTATACGTTTCCAATATTTTCTCAATTGTTTCGCAATCGTCGAACCTCAGAATTCATGGCTATCTTGACCCACCAACTCATTGGTGCTCAACCAGCGTAACGGTTTCGTGTGACACTTTATCGTGACATTGATGAACTGGACCCCTATACTGAACCAGTGGTGCACTATGACCCCGAAAACGGAAGCATTTTCAATGCTAATAAACATACTATGCACGGTTACAATTTGTCTATAAAGTTTATTACACACATGTAGCCTTGGACATCGAAAGTCGTGTCACACAACCATCTGTATGGGTTTTGCATTCAAATGATTACCGTGACGAGCTTTCTTCCTTCACGCTGTCGTAATCAATGACGCAGAGATACGAAGAAAATGTTGATCCAACATAACGGTTCAAGATCGAACAAATGATTTGCAATTTGTTCTTTCATTCTTCATTGTCCTTTTTTTAACCACTAAGTTTGTTCAAATTTGTTATTCGAAAATCACATAGGGTGAATAAAAAAAGTCAGATTCTCCTTTCATTATTTAAATAAATAAATTTTTTTCAATCGCTATTTGTCATATTTACATGGATGATAATATGACCCCAATCTAAGGTCCCCCAAATCGATTGCTCGTTTTTCCCGATGAACCGAAAATTTGATGATGAAGGTGATTGTTTGGTGCCATAATAACATCACGTGACTCGTCAAAGACGCGTTTGAGCCGGATTCTCATTATCAGTATCGGACACGTCAGTGGATTCCTTTCGGAATTCTGGGCTCTGTCTGTAAGCGATTTCGGATATTTCTGCGAGTTTTTCTGCATTGGACTTTCCAGTCTGTTGTAGCATTTGAGAAAAGTTTCCTTCAGGATTTTTCAGCAGTAAGTGAGGATGATCGAACTCCTGTTTGTGGATAGAAGAGGAAACAAAAAATTATTAACATTTTCACTACTGCATTACGGATTCCTGATTGGAAAATGATGCAATAAATTCGAAATACCACTTACCAAAGCACAACCTGCGCCCATGACCAAGACTCGATCGCAGTCCATTATTGTATTCAATCGATGAGCTATCGTCAATACCGTGCAGTCACCGAACCTTCGTCTTATCGTGCTTTGAATCAGAGCATCAGTCCTGAAAGACAAGTCATCAATTAGGTTACAATGTGGACAAAAAGGCTTGGGGTAATCACCGTGATGTGATTCACACTTACTGTCGATCGACGTTGGCGGTGGCTTCGTCGAGCACGAGGATCCGGTTATTTCGGAGAATAGCTCTTGCCAAGCAGATAAGTTGTCGCTGACCGACGCTGAAGTTGGCTCCACCACCAGCGACCCGAAAGTCGAGGGACGGCACGGAGTCGCCGAGTTCAACTTCCCGGAGGCTGTCCCAGAGCTCTGCGTCCGAGTATTGGTCGAAGGGATCCAGGTTGTAGCGCAGACTCGCCGAGAACAGAATCGGTTCCTGAGGGATGATCGCGATGCACGGGCGAAGCTCGTGCAAGCCTATCGACTTCGTGTTGATTCCGTCCAACACTATTTCACCGTCAAGTCCGTCTCCGGTCAAACGGAACAGCGCAGAGATGAGGGATGACTTTCCGGCCCCGGTTCTTCCCACTATACCGATCTTCCAGCCAGGATTGATGCTCAGGTTAAGATTCTGCGGTAGAACGGAAGAGGTCAGATGATTCGTGTATTTGGACAATATCAAAATTATTGATTTCACCTTCAATACTGGTGGTTTGTTGTCTGCGTATCTCATGGTCACGTCCTTGAATACCAAACGACCCTTGGCCGGCCACGTGAGAGGAGGAGGTTTCTCAGAAGTGAATGGTCCCTCCTTGGGCAAGCTCGTATATTGGAGGACTCTTTCGACGGATGTCATCTGGGCGACTACTTCGGTACTTTGCCTGATTCCGTACTGAACCATACCAGTCAAGATCAATGATTGAGATATAGCAAGACCGACTGATCCTCCGAACGTGGTTCCTGCGAAGCAACATGACAATTAACAATGGATCAACGAAGCACAGTTGATTAAAATCAACGAATACCAACCATCGTCCATAAGGATGAACGAGTAGCAAACGCAAGCGACGAAACAGCACGAAATGAGGTCCAGAACGAATCCCAAGGCAGTCGCAGTAGCGATTGTTAGATACCAGGAACTAGTGTGAGCGTTTTGATGACCGTCAAATTCTTTCCGCAGCAACTGTTGGATGTCGACACCTCTGCTTCTTATCGTTGTCAATCCGTCAAGGGTAGAACTGACGTGTGAGAATACGGGACTCTTTGCTGAAATGGTAAGCAGTTAGGCAAATGATTTTGACCGATAGGCAACTGAACACCGTTTCACAGACACAATGGAAGATCTACTCACTGATGCCCTCGAGACGCTTGATATTCTGAGCGGTTTTCAGATAGTAAGTTCTTATGCTGTAGAAACTGCCACCGATCACGACCATCGGAATCGTCATCCAGGGATTGACGACGGCGACCATAACAAGGATTCCTATCATGACAGAAAAAATTTGGAGAAACTCCAGCAACGCTTTGGGTAGAAGCTCGTCCATTGCTCCGACATCCTTCGAGAACCGATTCAGAATTCTTCCTGCGTGAGGATAACAAAAGTTAGACCATTTCTGATCTGGGCGACAATGTTCAACGTACCAGATGGATTGGTGTTGAAGAATCTCATAGTTGCTCGCAGAAGATTCTCGAACATCGAATTGTGTATGTTGCGACTGGCATTCATGCATATCCTTATGAACAACATGTTGCGGGCCGTGATGAAGGTTATACAACTGGCGATACAGAACGTGTACACATAAACTGCTGTCATTGGACGAAACATTCCGAATTCGTCGAACCAAAACGATTCAGCCACTTGTGGATCACTCTCAGTTTTGTTGAAATAACCCGTGTCGTTGGCAATCGCATAGTTCTGTATCACCATCCTAGCGGTCTCTTGGTTGGTCCAGTAGGTGATCCAATAATCAGTTCCGCTAGCTGCTCCTTGTGCAACAACGAAGATCATCCCGAGAATAGCCAAGACGCACTTATTGCCACCAGCCAAAAAGTAGCCCCAATAAACTTCGTTCGACATAACACCCTTCGCCATTTGCTCGTCGTCCACGTCTATATATCCATCACCCTTCTCAACTTCTGTGGATTGGGGGACCTTGTCATCCGCACGTTGAGCCACGACCTGAAATCAAAACTTTACTTTCAGATTCTTGAATTTTTATCAACAGCGGATATCTCGCTAGTAAGTCAAATCGTGGATTGGCCAACGAGGAAAAATGATCGGCTGAGTCCCTTTGCATGTACACCAGTATGTAGAAGCGTTCACCTTTGTTTCCACTTTCTCCTTGTCATTTTCCATGGCTTCTCCGACTTCATCGCTGTCCTCAGATTCTGAAGATGGGAATCGTACGTTCGAAGCAGCAAGCTCTTCGTAGGTGCCCTGGGATTCGACGGACCCCTGAAACCAAGCGGTAGCAAGACAATGCTCGTTAGTCTCTCAAGGTATTCCAACTCAAGAATACAAATGAAGACTGATCCCAGTTCTCACCCGATTCAGAACAACGATGCTGTCCACTTGAGGAAGGTATTGGAGCTGGTGAGTGACGAGGATCCGAGTCTTGTCCTTCAGGTAGCCGTTGATGCACTCTTCGAACAAGTGGCGACCCACGTGAGCGTCGACTGCGCTCAGAGGATCGTCGAGCAAGTAAACCTCGGCGTCCCTGTAAACGGCCCTCGCGAGATTGACTCGAGCCCTTTGACCCCCAGAGAGAGACGCTCCTCTTTCGCCGACGAAACTCAAGTCGCCCTGAGGAAGCTGTTCGAAATCTTTGTGCAAAGCGCAAACTCGGGTCACCTATGAACAAAGTTTACAGTTCTCAGAGGTGATAAACACTAAGACACGCGAACCAAGTCTGACCATGAAATACCTCTTGATATCTGGTTCTCTCGTACGGCTGGCCAAAGAGAATGTTGTCTCGAATGGAGGCGGAAAAAAGCCAGGGATCTTGGCTGGAGTATGAGATTCGAATATCGCGATGGGTGATTTTGGTCTCGTTGTTTTCACCAGTGGATAAGGACAGTCTTCCAGCTCCAACTGGCAACTCGCCGAGCAAGAGGTGGAGCAACGATGACTTCCCCGAGGCGACAGACCCCACGACAGCACAAAGCGATTTATTCTTCACTTCCATCGAAACTTCGCACAAGGTTGGCGGTAACTGACCGTGAACCCAGTTCGCTGCCACGTTTACCATCTCGATCCGGATGCCGTATTCGAATTGTTGATTTGCCGGAGGCTTCTTAGTCTTCTCGAGACTTTTGATTTCAACTGGTGCCATTTCATCAGTACGTTTTACTTCGTCCAGAAGTAAAAATTTCTAAAATCAAGCGAGTGAGGCACTCATAAGTATTTTTCGGCATCTTATCGAGAGAATAAAAAATATCGGATATCTAACCGTCAATCTGTCCAGTGAGACTTCAGCTTCACCAGCCATAATGATTGCTTGCGGAAAGTAAATAGCACATGACATTTGCAGAATGTTGAACAAACTTGCAAGTACGAAGGTACTTTCCGCAGTCAGAGTGTTTCCCATCAGAACAAAAGAGATCAACGTTAGATAAAGAGTAACTCTTTCGGAGAAGACCATTATGCTCAAATAGAACCCCCTGAAGTATGATGTCACGCCTATCAGCTTGATCTCCAGGGCACGAACATTCGACACTATCATTTCGAACGGCTTTTCCCAGGCGTACATCTTTACAACCTGTAATTAGAATATACCACTTCACACCACGAGTCTCATGATCAAACGGTCTTACGGAGGAAACCCGTGTATTCGTTCTTCAGCTATTCGAGAAACCCAGATATCTGACCAAGTTATACCTCAACTATTCCACCCCGTTAGCCTTCACCATTGGGGATCATCATGGGCACTTGGGAAAGGAGCCCCTATTTTCGTCAAATAATTGAGATATCCTAATCTGGAGTCGGTCGAATAGGTGAGATTATGTCGAAACAAATTCAGAAATATCTAGACCAGTACCTGTATCCCAGAAATGAGTTCGCTCATCAGCTGCACTCGTTCGTCCGTTTTCACCGCGATTTTGGATCTCAGCTGGGCACTGAGCTTACTCAGATAACCTTGAAGTGGTATGCTTTGCAACAACATCGCTCCGATTCCTATCAGAGCAGCGATACCGACAGATTGCCACATCACGTACCCTATCAGTACGACCTGCAATAAAGAATCAAAATTCTGTAACAGCAGAACAGTAAACAGTAGAAACACTTCCAGCAGATGATATGATTTGATAAATTGAGCCGCTCATGTGTAACAGATTCATAGGCCATATAATATCATCACATCTATGAGCCGTCGTTACCTGAATCGGCATTATCCAAATGCGGTGAAGAAACACGGGAACCATGTCAAACCGAGCGACGTCGTTACTAATCAAATTAGCAACCTGACCAGCTGCCGTGTTGCTCACTGCAGCCTGATCAAGTCGTAGGACCTGGAACATTGAACGTTTTAAATTTTGTACAATGTCGCTATTTCGAGTGATGCATCGATCACTACTGTGGACGCATTATTACCTTTCGATATATCAACGAGCAGCATGCGACCCTCGCACGCATCCCAATTTCTTGGCATCTCAAGGTACTATGATGATTGGTGAATATCAGTCCAAGAGTAGCGATAATCAATAATCCAGCATGGAGGAGAACGTTGTCTTGGGGCTTGGGGTCTGGGCTTGGATTGAAGTAGGCTATCACCCATCCCTGAAGTATCGGCTGTATGATGTGGAACGTCGTTGCCTGGACCAATATCACAAGCCCTTGAAACGTGTATGGAATCCAGAACACCCTGAGTAGAGCCCAGGTCAGACTTGGCTTGCCAGATCGCCTCTTTTTCCCATCTTTTCCCACTTTAAATTCTTTGTCTGCCTTTTTCAACTCCTTCTCCCATTCTCTAAACGTTATAGATATGATAAGAAAATGTACAAACTTGTGACAGAATTTGTGCCAGTGAATCCATCTCGCAGTGGTATTAAGTTTCTATTCTCAAACAATCTTCTGGCTTCTTCAATTTCAATCCTGCATGTACCAGAGTGAATCCGGTAGTTAACATTGTTATCTTAAAAGCCAAGGTAAGTCTGACGTTTCCTTCATTTATGGCGCTACTGATACGTGTGACAAAATCACTGTTCAAACAATCTCAGACCATGTAGTCTTTCGCTTGAAACTTGACTCGCTAATGCACATTGCACACCCGCATCAGGATAGTAGAAATGATTACACAATATGATCTTATAATATAGATATATGTATACGATCAGAATTCACGTATGGGGCGTTCACTCGGGAATTTCAATGTATCTCAGTTTTGGAGAACGTTCCTCCACAGAATCGTATCTAGTCACCAAAAACCTAGTCATTCAAATCTACGTCACATGTTTAGTATCTGTTTATGGCTGATCGCGGCACTCTGACATAAGATAACGCTGACAATTTTGTTGCTTGCATGCTGAAGAAACTGTCAAAGTCTTGGCAAATAAACGAGTAATAAAACGTTTGAAACTGCTTCCATTTCGGCACCCAGGGTAGTTTTCACACGATTGAGATTTTTGTGCAGATGTTAGTGTAAATATTAGGGACCATGTCTCACCTTTCCAGACAATCGCCAAGGCGTTCAGATTCGTTGGCTTTCAAGGGGTCGTATAAATCTGTGACTTCCAATTCTCGTCTTCCACCCTTCCAAAAAATCGGTATCGTCCATCTATATTTAGTCGACGAACAAACATACCAATTAGTGTGTCATCCTACTCTCTAAATCTTTTGGAGCGAAAACAGCACAACTCCAATGAATGGAGTGACTTTTCCACTCCATTAGAGTGAAATTTTTCACTCCAAGCGATTTGAGTGAGCAAATCACTCCAAAGAAGATTGATATTTCACCCGATTAGTTTGGAGTTTTCACTCCAAAAAATTTAGAGAGTACCGTATTTGGAAAGTCATTCTCGCAATCATGGAGGAGCCCTAGAGTGCATCGTAACAAAATTCAGCCAGATAAATATGTAGAGATCTCCCTGTCACTTCGGTCACTTTTCTTTTGGCACCCGGCGTTTTGCCAGTTTGTAGTACTATTCGTAATTACCCTCTGTAAATTAGACTAAACGCGATTTCGAAACGACAAGGATTAGAGGTCTTCGAATATTCATAGAGAATCGTACTATAAACTGACGAAACATCAAGAACATTAATTTTATCAGTTTAATCATCAGTACAAAAACAAGTTTCGTCTGCGTCAACCGATTATTAAACGTTCATACTTTACCCGAAAAATAACGATGTCAGAAAGTTAGACGATTCCTCTGGACTTTTGAGGCTGTGCTTCACTCGATTGTCCATATTGCGTTATCGACGTTGTCACTGCAATTGATAGTCCGTCTCGATGTTTTCTTTGCTTGAGAGAATATCCGTTCCGTCCTGATCGTTTTCAATCCTTCTTTGAAACTTGTCTCCCTGTTAGGGATCAGGTTATCAGGTTTCACTTGCTCTATGTACTTGGATCGACGACTCTCAACTTTATTATCACGCTTCACCGAATTAGGTTTTACAGTTTATCGAAAAACTAAGAACTCTAGTTTTGATCGCAAGACACAAGACGATAAATCACTTTGAACATCGAGAAACAGATTGAAAAATGAGGAGTCTCAGTTACCTCAGAGGTGAACAGGGCTGAAGACTGTCATCGGTGAAATGTAATTGATGTAATCGCTGGTTAATGAGCTTTATATAGGAGCCGGCACACTGCCGGAAATTATCCAAACACAGTGTTGTATCATCCAGGGCAGATTTCTCCCAAACGGCAGTAGTATGTCGTGGGTTCTCGTTCTGATTCAAAATATGGATTCTGGTATAATTTCAATGTTCTGAGCTTGAAGAAGCGAATTATACGTCTTTTAGCGGTGTATGTATACGAATTAAACAAACGACGAGGATGAACGGTACACAAGTGCTTGAAAATCACATGCCCAATATGTGAAGAGTGTGAATTGAGCCTATCTGATTAGTAATGAGTTCTGTGACGGACTGAACAATAAGGAGAGAGTGTTCATTACGGGCCCGCGCGTTCTTACAAAAGAACTGAAAAATCCCATGAGAAGGGGAAAATCAGAGGTGGGGATGAGATCGCGGACTGAGGACAATCTTGAATGTAATGCTGATAAAGAAAGTGTGGATAGGATCAAGAGTTTCAGTGATAAGAGGGTAGAGAGGGCCCTACGTTATAAGTATCATCAATTCTCGATCAACTTTCTCGCAATAATCCTTAAATGTCTTCCGCGATATCTGTGACAACTTGGCGTGCCTTCCGCTATCAAAAAGTGCCCCATGGAGCAAACTGTCGTCCGTTTTCGGACCTCTTCGAATGGCCGACTGAACATCGTCTGGACTGTCTTACGACAAATCGAAGAGTCCACGATTGTCCTCTGACAGTCAAATGATAGAGGCAGCGATCAGACTATAATAAGTGCATGAAGAGATGGGGCTGCATGGCAGTAGCTGGACATGACCTTCAACTTCGTGTCATCCGTTTCATCCCGCGAAAGAGGGACGAAAGTGGACCAAATTTCTCCTTAGGGACGAAAGTAGAAAAATTGTCGATGGCGCAATTGCATCTTTTTTATGCACGTGTTATAACATTTACCTACGTAGAACTATAGTCGACGTTATGCCAAGTGCGCTACCTCGATGGAGGTGCTCGAAGAAGATGTATTTTTATGACAATGATAACATATCCAGCGTTCTTCTTCCCCGCGCGTCCTCTGTTTATCATTCAGTAATGTCAAGTCATGCGAACGTATCATTTTATATGTTTTCCCAGTAAATACGAGGTGGTGGAGATAGATGGTGCAGGTAGAAGAGTTGAACGTGTTTTCACACGACAGTTTTCCATATACACGATTTCCACCTACATGTGGACTCTATCGCGAATGACAAAGTACATGATGCAAGATTGTTTTACTCGTTCATCTCATACATGGTTTCACATGGTTGAGCAAGTTTTCATTCAGTTGTGTTCATAAGCTGAATAAAAAAAACCTATTCAACTTGTTTATTCAGGTGTATTCATGAACTGAAAAAAAATTGTTTAAACCTGTGAAAACATATACATATGAGATAAACGAGTGTCAGTTTTAATGTTATTTAAATTTAACATTGATTCATCTATTCAGGTTAATAGGAAGGAATTTCCCGTATTTTTAGTGTGTTACGAACGTGTTCAACACACACATTCTATCTTATCTTATTTTCCATCATTTCCACCTGATGTGATATCGTAATAGTCATACGACCATCCAGTGGAATCGTTAATGATTATACTCACCTTCCGAAAATCTGTTACGAACATTATAATGTACAACGAGTTCGCGATAGATCAAAAACGGCGGTATCTCTCGAAAGTCGTCCAGAAGGATAATTTTCATCAGGCAGTGTGCAAATTTTGTGGGTATCAACCTCATTTCCATCTGCGTGGAAGAAAGTATCGGGTTTGGAATGAATGAATGAACAGCAATTCGTATCGGGAGGAATCAGCTTCGAATTGCTCTATCATGTTCAATTTGGGGAAACAAATTATCAATTGACTTTAATGTTGATCTAATATCAATTCACTGTATCATAAATTGTGACTTTTCGTATAATATAGTAGCCGTATCCATAGATGTAGGATAGATCGCCATGAGTATAATAGTATACGAGTTATTCCTATGAAGTAAAATCTATCATGGATCCGTCGATTGACTTCTAATTTTCAGATGATTTACAAACTCCTAACTGATACGGCGACAGGCTAGACTGAATAACTTTCAAGGACGTTGATATGTGGTCTTGGAAGGGAAGTCATCTCCGCGTTTGGCGTCAATCCGTACGCTGAACCAAGCCAGTCGAGATAAGGAATTGAGATTCTTTCCTATAGGTAGGCAAGACTCAATAACACCGATTTTTATACCTGGATACTGTTATCTCGATTGATTTGGAAGCGATTATCACCGGATTCAACAAATGAAATGCAAAAAGAAAACAAGAATCGGAAAACTAAAAATAATTCGAAATCGAATCTTGGCTTCGCCTTAAACTTAAGCTTCTGAGTACCTCCTTCATTTTGGCCTATCTTGATTTCGACCACATCAACCAATTCGACCTTCCGGTGGAATTATTCGATTATGACCTTCTCACATTAGTAGCTTCTATGGACATTCTGTTGTACAGTTCGTAGTCGTAAAACAAACGATATTATCAACAATGTGTAACAAGGCGATTACTCGGTGTCTCCAATAATCCAAGATATGTGTAGGAAAAACAAAAGTAGGACGCTATCCGAGAGATACGTCGTCCTGTGACTGATTAGCTCATTTGACCATTTTGGGTTATTAGAAGATTTCGATCGCTGCCCGCGAGGCACGACCAATCTTGAGCTCGGAAAAACAACATCGATTAAAGGTACTTTTTTTCCATTTTTTCTGTATAGGAATAACATGGAGTCGATTTGGTCAAGGAGATCCAGATCGCGTCACCAGCATGCGCATTTGAAAAAGAGGATAAACGCTCGTTTGTTACGTCAATCTTCGAGAAGCTGCGATTTCATGACAAGCTCGGAGCAAGACCAAAATTCAAATGATGAACGATCAAGTTATGTGACAGCTGATCGTTCGAGTGAATCGAGAAGCAGAGGTTCATCGACAAATTCCACTGATACAGTCGGAACCAATTGATTCGACATCAAAACTCGATAGTGAGACTCTTAAACTTTTGGGTGACGATCCGAGTAAGAATAACCTGGCAGGTCCAAAACTTCACCAAGATTTAGTCGACAGATGGACAGAGATAGTGAAAATTGGATTGACTAACGACGTGAAAAATGTCATTATCAAAGAATATCCGGCGGCAGAAAATTTTCAAATGAGCAAACCACCGATCATTAATCCAGAAATAAAATACACTATAACGGATATTGCAGTTACGAAGGACAAATTTCAAATAGCTACCCAAGAACAATTGGGAGCTAGCATAGCATCACTGCAATGGGCACAGCTCTCACAATAATTTGCAACTGGGAAGATGGAGTGCAGAATAAATCTGAGGTAGTGAAATGTCTCAGTGACGCAGCTCGGCTGTTAGCCGACAGCCATCACAACGTTTCAAAAACCAGGCGTGCTTTTATTACCCCAAATCTGAATCGAATTGTTGAAAATATCGTTGAAGATTTGACCGTTGACAAATTCTTATATGGAGAGGATTTTTCGAAAAAGTTTAAAGCAGCCAAAGCAGTTGAACAGCAAGGAAAGCATATTACAAAAGCTCCAGTATCATCACATCAGCCTAGTTACAACTATAAGAAAAAAGGATGGGATCAGCAACGGAAAACCTCAAATTACAAGAGTACCCAAAAACGAACGCACAGGCTAGTGCTTTAAGCTCGAAAGGCCCGACCCGGAAACCGTACAACAGTTTTCATCAGGGCGGGCGCAGGAATCAATCGCAGTTTGCAGCACGTCGACGTTAAGGGTGAGTAAGTCGGCTGGTAGGCTGAAATACTTCACTTCAGCCTGGAAAGAAATTACAATGGATTCTATGATTCTTCAATGGGTTCAGGGATATCGTTTGCCTTTTGTGGAGCATGTTTATCAAAGATCTATCACAAAGATATCTTTATTTTCCACAATTGAACATCAACATTGTTTAACCGCTATTAAAAAATTAATTGATTCAGGAGCAGTTTTACAGTGTTTGCCATGCGAAGGTCAATTTATATCATCGTATTTTTTAATACCAAAACCTAATGGAGATATGAGATTTATTCTACGTCTCAAAAAACCTAACATGTTTATGGATCCTTTACATTTCAAAATGGAGGATGTAAGAACAGTCACACGATTATTATTTCCGAATTGTTACATGGCTCCCATGGATTTGAAGTATGCTTATTTTATAGTAGCTGTTGCAAATGAGTCGAAAAAATATTTGCGTTTTCAATTTGATGGAATATTGTACGAATTCAATTACTTGCCATTTGGTCTTTGCACGGCTCCTTATGTTTTCACAAAATTATTAAAACCGATCGCTTGTCACCTTCGTAGCCTCAGTCTTGGTACCCAATTTTTCAAAGTCTATTAATTGAGGAACCATTGTATTTTCGACCAAAAACCAACTTACTCACTTCTCCTTTTAGCAAGCAACACCCGCTTCGCCAGCAACTTACCCTGGTAGTAGGCAGGTTATCAGGGAAGCGTTTATAACAAGAGGAATGCCGAATGACGCAGTTCCAATAATTATAGCTTCACTAGCCGTGAATACGTTATAACAATATGAGAAACCATTAAGATTATGATGGAAATATTGTCAAGATAACATTACTTCAATGTTTAGTGCAGATATTAAACATGTAATTTCATTTCTGTTAGAAGTTTTCAATAATGTTGGGTCTTATGGAACAGTCAATTCGTACAGATCTGCATTATCATTGATTTTCTCTCATGATATGTCAAATGACCCTAGAATGAAGCGTCATTATCATTGATTTTCTCTCATGATATGTCAAATGACCCTAGAATGAAACGTTTCTTCAAGGGAATCTCCAATTTGAAACCACAAAGACCTACATATAATTGTACATGGGACCCGTTAACTGTAATGGATTACTTAAAAACTTTATATCCCCACGAATTTCTATCGCTTGAAAAGCTGACACTAAAACTAGTTACTTTATTAGCATTAGTAACAGCTCAAAGAATGCAAACAATTTCTGCGATAAGGTTAGACAATATTTTGGTGTTACCAAGTGAAATTCAAATCAAAATACCAGACCGTATCAAAAACTCGAAAGTAAATCTGCTGCAACCTTGCTTATGCATTCCATTTTTTCGAGAACAACCAGAATTGTGTGCAGGTTTGACAATTTGACATTACAAGATTACATAACGAAGACGTCCTCTTTACGAGGTAGAAATGTTGACCAATTATTTATTACTCATAAAAAACCACACAAAGTGGCTCAGACGCAAACTCTGTTTAGATGGGTAAAAACTGTTTTGCACAAAAGACGTTGACACGTCGGTATTCTCAGCCCATAGTACACGACATGCATCAACTTCAGCCGCAAATGGAAATGGTGTAGACATTGAAACTATCAGGGAAACAGCAAGATGAACTGAAGAGTGGCACGGCAAAACGGTGTAAGTGCCAAAAAATCGAAAATACGTTTTATTGTTTATAAAATTTTCTAAAATCCGTATGCACATCCTTGCAAAACAATATGGCTGTCAACAATTTATTCGCGAAGATATAAAAAGTTGGCACGGCAAAACGGTGTAAGTGACAATCTCCATATCACAGTGTAAGTGCCATCTGCACCACCTCACAGTGTATGTAACGAATTTTTTTTTTTTTCAAATCAATATTCTGAACGCGTAATATTATTTTATTTAATCTCAGTTCTCATCAGAATTAGATTCACCCAAAGTATTTCATAATCTATAATCGTGAGAATTAACAAACTAAAAAATATGAATTATACCTTCAAATGAAAAAGGGCTATTCCACGTGAAGTGGATCAGTAACCTCTCAGATATTTTCTTAATTTTGCATGTCGATTGTGTAGGGGGAGTTAGATTTTTGTGCCAAAGCCCGATTTTGATAATCCAAAATTCGATTTTTTATTTGCAATAACAAATTAGAGAACCGTTTTTTTCAAAAATTCATAACTTCGCCAAAAATGAAGTTACATTCAATTTTATTTTTTTTATTCACGCGGAAAGCTTCATAGAATTGAGAAAAAAATACAAAATTGAAAAAAACAATTGTTATCAATTGTTTATTTAACAATTAATTTTTCAAAGATTTTTAAAACACTGAGCAACACGACTAAAAAATTCTAAGAAATTCTGACATGTACCTTGTACTATACTACAACCTGTGAATCAATTTCAGAGACGTGTTTTTTTTTCGTTTTCGAGTAAAAAATCGTTAAAGGTGTCGATGCGTCCCAATTTGCGGCGCGCCGCGACTCACGGAATGGCTAGCGTCCGGCTGCCGGCCACCGCTACTCCGCGGTGGCGACGCAACGTTATTTGCGAACCATTTTCACGATGTTGGACATGAGTTGAAAATCTGAAAAAAAAATACTGTATCTTCGCAACGCCTGCCTTAAGCGATAAGCGAAGTTTCAAAAACGTGTTCTCTCCCGTTTTTTAATTACTGAGATTCAAAATATATTTATATCTATAATTCGAAAGCGGAGTTATGAATTTTTGAAAAAAAAGGTTCTCTAATTTGTTATTGCAAATAAAAAATCGAATTTTGCATTATCAAAATCGGGCTTCGGCACAAAAATCTAACTCCCCCTACATAATCGACATGCAAAATTAAGAAAATATCTGAGAGGTGACTGATCCGCTGAACGCGGAATAGCCCTTTGACGCTGTGTGTGTGTATGTTTGTACGTGTGTGTGTGACCACATTTTTGTCTGCGCGATATCTCGAGAACGCGTGGTCGGATTTCGATCAACTTGGGCCCAATCGACGGGGCTTTTCTTAACTTAGAACTGATTAGATTTTGGCTTTGATCGGATTGGTACTTTTTGAACTATTCAAATAACAAAATTCTAAAAAAACACAACAAAAATGACGATATGTTGAGAACGAATCAACGGATTTCAATGAAATTTGGTACCATATGGTTTTTTTGATCGCTGATCACGAATCTGAAGTCAGTTTTGCAAAATTTTCATTTGGCGTATTCGATATGCTGCAAAAAAAAAAAACTAAAAACCTTTGGATTTGGATGAAACTTGATACTCGTAGGTTTTTTGGGTCACTGATCACGAATGTGAAGTCAGATTAGCGAAAATGAGCGATTTAGGAAAAACACTAAAAACATACGAAATCTTACGGAAATTTGTACGCCTCGAAGGTTTTTTGAACCGCTGATCAAGAATCTGAGGTCAGATTTACAAATTTCAAGATAGCTGAGAACAAAATATAATAAATAACGGAAAGTTCGAAGGCTGGCTCATAGTCAGCCCAAACCCGCTTGCTTTTCATAGAGCTGGTACATCTCAATTACCAGAGTGGCAACACTGGCCTTAATATTATGCGACGCGTTACAGACGCCTACTGTTCAAACAATCTCCGACTTGTGGCTTAAAATTGACTTGCTAATACAAATTACACAGCTGTATTGGAATAATAAAAATTCTAATTTTATAGTATTCTTAGTTATAAAAAACGGCTCTGTCATTCTCAATATACATTGCTCGGTTTTTGGTGAACTCATGTCCGTGCAGAATTTTGCGAAGTCATGAAACACGTCGTTATCAGAGTCTACAGATGTAGAGTATCTCTTCTTATTGTTAGATGATCACAGCACTTTGACACAAGATAACGCTGTGAATATCAGTAATAAATCAATTGAAATTGAAAATAGACCCTATATACGCAGGGTGGCCACAGACCTGGAAAACCTGGAAAACCTGGAAATGTCATGGAATTTCAAAAGAGTCTTGGAAAACCTGGAATTGTCATGGAATTTCAATGTTGGTCATGGAAAGATTATTTCAATATTTGAAAGTCAACTTTTAGTTTCAATTCGAATGAAATCCATGGATAATCTTGACGAATTAGAATCAAATAACTGGGAACTCATACACTTCGGGATAACCAAACAGTGGAAACTGCTGAATATCATTGCACACATTTTTACGAACAGATAACTTTTTTAGTCTGATGTGCCAAGAATAGAATCTACCCGCGTAGAAAAATGTTGTGTGGCCAATATATGGCGCGTGTATGGGATCTTGCAATTGCACATATATTGGCAATATATGACGATTATATTTCCCATATATGGGTATTTCCCATATATTTCCCACACTACTGCTAAGGCGCAATAGTCACTATTCATGCAATATACGGGCAATACTGTGTGGCAACTATATGGCCAATATATGTATCTATGGACTTGAAAGAAAACTTTATTTTTAATCATATTGTTATTGTTAATAAAAATGAAATATAATATAAACCAATCATCCATTTACAAATCTTCAGATATATACCTATCTATATATATGTACATATACTTGTGCAGTTCAACCTAATTTGAACCTTCGAATATCGATAGATTTTTCAGATTATATTTTATTTTTATTAACAATAATAATGTGAACAATAATGAAGTTTCCATTCAAGTATAAAGATATATTGGCCATATAGTTGCCACACAGTATTACCCGTATATTGCATGAATAGTGACTATTGCGCCTTAGCAGTCGTGTACCCATATATGGGAAATATAATCGTTATATATTGCCAATATATGTGCAATTGCAAGATCCCATATACGCGCCATATATTGGCCACACAACATTTTTCTACGCGGGTATAGGTAATCCGATTTCAGATTTTTTAAATTCAAAATGTAGAAAAAAATGCCTTTATCAATTAATTAACACAAAAGTTTGATCCATTATTTTCTAAAAAAAAAACAAAGATTGTTTTTTCAACGTCAATTTTCGTTCGAGACCAGAAAATCTAAAATCTGACACCCGTAGAATTTACTTCTTGCACAATAGACGGAAGAAAGAATTTGTTCCTAAAGTTGAGTAGAAAACATTTGAATTAGTCATGTAAAATTATATTCGGGATTTTTACATGTTTCGAAATTTGAAGGTGTCTGTGACCCCCTGAGCGGAGAAAATGCCATGGAAACACTGCGTTTTAGGTCCTGGAAAACCTGGAAATGTCATGGAATTAGGTTCTCAGAAATTTGTGGCCACCCTGATACGGTCCTACCCCCATGGTTTGTATGCAATTTCGATTTGGAAAATGTTCGGATTCGTCGACCTTCAAGGGGTCATATACGTCTCATTAGTGTGTTATCCTACTTATGATCGTCATACTTCTAGCATCAATCAATTTCTCAATAAATTGGAATCGTTGCATCAACTTTCGGTGCATTTCATGTTGAAGTAAGCTTATACCCAGTCAGCAGAATCATGCAAAGTCTCTGCCACATGACATTGATCGTCTATTTGGTAGATCATGGATGGCAAAATGTCCGCATCATGCCGACGTAGAAATTCTGGTAGGATCTGATCTCGTCGACGGAACAGTTAAGTCACATTTATGGACCTGTGTCATAATGCGCAGTCATCCGAGTCACATATCCAAGTATGTAGGTAGTAATTATAACGTTTTGCTTGATATGTTCCTGATTAAGGTCATCATAACTTCTAATGAATGTGCTTCGAGAGACCTCGGTAATGTTAATTGACTGTGTCGTCTACGTTATATTACACTTACAAACATCTTCTACGGATCACACCTATCGTACAGTGTGGTGAAGAGTTGATGTACCAATTGTGCGTTTTCAGTCACACAGCATCGTGCTAACTATGCTTTCCTATTATGGATGCGTCAACCTCTGTAGATGCTGAAATGTGAAAATTGGTATGATTTTGGCAACCCAACAGACTAGAATACTCTAGCGTTTTATGATTCTTAAACAACCTCCGCCTATACCAGATAATTTCATTTTCGTGTCAAGATATCAGATGACCGCTCTGGACTTTTCAGGTTGTGCTTCACCCGGTTGTCAGTTGATATTCTGTACCGAGGGCATTCATGCTTGAGAATAAACGCATCTGATTTCAATTATTTTCAATTCTTTGCTGAAGATCCAAGTCCCTGTTACGCCAGACAAGGTAATTAGGTTTACCTTGCTTCCATTTGCTTAGAGCAAAGACTTTAAACCTCATTCTTACGCTATACCAAATTAGGTTCCGCAGTTTATCATAAAAACTCTAAGCTCTTGTTCCATCGTAAAACTGAACACGAAAGCAGCTTAAATTGTCCTTGAATCGAAGGATGTCTTGGTAGATTCTCGGGTGTCATCCCCTCACAATGTTAATATAGCAACCAAATATTGAATGACCCAATTTACTATTGGCAACTATTGAAGGCTATTCAGTTTCAATAGTGCTCATCGGTGAATTGGGACATACACGTGTGGTGATTCACTGAAAAGAACAACGTATAAGAGAATCTTGTTTTGACCGCGATTCTAATGACTTGGCATAACTGTTGACAAAAAAATATCACCGTTGCAGAACAATATGACTTGGTATCATCATGGAAAAATCATGTTGCTTTGTAGAAAAAATCAACATTGAAACATTCTCTCTCCTGCTTTGTCATCGTGGCGTTGCAAATGCCACGACATCATAATGTATGTAAATACTAATGAATGCGTAATCATTATCAGCTAACATTTTATTGTTTTACTTTCATTTACCTACACTACCATAAAAGAGAATATGATGACAAGATATTATTGGTAGAATACGGTAGATCTGATTATGAATTACGCAGACCTTAAACGGTCAACAGTATATGATTAACATCGAGACACACAGAATAAGAAGACATGATCATGAGTGACATGGGACGGACGATGTGTTCATAGATGCAATGCGTCACTGTCGTAATGTCACTGACAGTACCTAACTCAAATTTAATAAATAGAGGGCGAGAATATGATTGTGCATGGTATAAAATTTATTCGTAGATACTTGAGAAAATTTATAGGTATATGCATAGTAGGGAATGAAGACTTTTTATTTTTCAGTAATAGTGTCGTGAAATTTTCAAACTTATAAAATTAGTGGAATACAATTTCTCCATATTCTCCCGAATGAGCATCGAACGTCCACTCTCCTCGGAAATTTCGGCTGAAAGGTGTTCCAATAAATCGGCGAATGGTTCATTCAAACACCCTTTTACAATAACGAAGACCTCCTCCAGGCGGCGCCGGATTTAGGAGGCGGGGGGCCCCGGGCCCACAGTTGTGGAGGCCCATTATTCGGTGCGAATCCTTCACTATAATCAAAAACTATACTATTTATTCATTTTTTGTTATTCTATTTTGATTAAATTTAGGAAAAAAATATGACTCCGAATTTTGTGGAGGCCCCATATCTGTGGGGGGCCCGGGGCGACCGCCCCGTCCGCCCCTGCGTAAATCCGGCACGGCTCCTTCCGGGTGTATAGTAAAATGTCATCGGTACTAAACCCTGTAAGAAAGCCACGGAAAATAAAAATTGATTTGCATATGAAAAACTTGCAATATTTGACGTAAACTACAATGAATAAAGTACCATCGAACTCATTGGATAAGCTAAATTATTTCTGAAATTCATTTTTTATTCAAACAAATCATGAATATAATTCATCATGAACGATGTGACTCTGTAATAACTGTAGGTACTACTTTGTTGTACACCCTATGCGTTAATAGTATATTGTGCACCAAGGGAGCAAAGGACGTTTTCACTCCCGAGCGTGGAGTTGCCACCCGAGCCGAAGGGGAGGGATGCCATCCCCCGAGGGAGTGAAAAGTCCGGCGACCGTGGTGCACACGATACATTTATTCCATACATGAACGGAGGCCGATTTCGCGGGCAGACCAGTGTTTACATTTAGGTTATGTGACGTACCGACCGAGCCGTACTGGTTGGTACGGCAGAGAAAACTAGGGAAGAAAGACTTTCAGGGAAGAAAGACTGGTCTTTCTTACCGAATAGGCTCCCAGCGGAAAGAAAGAGTTCCCGGTCGGTAAAGCCGCACTTCGCTCCCCCGAAATAGGTAGCGGAATCGGCCTTTCCGTTCATGTATGGAATAAAAACAGGTATAAGTTCCCTATCGTACGTATTGAACACCTGGCAGATCCGCGGTCGGCCGGCCGGCGCGGGCGCGGCGTGGTAGCACGCTGCGCACGAGCTCACGCTATGCTAAAAATTACGCTGTTGACGGCTGTTTAGCAACTTTTAGCAGGCAATCTACAGTAATGCCCCTCAAAAGTCAACTCTTCGGGACCTTCAAGCCCCGCAATAGTCCGCATCCCCACCCAAATAAACGGAATTAACACACACACACACAGTCTAGTAGGCCGCGCATGCGCCACTGACGGTAGGATCATTGAGGTTATGTATCACATGTCTCAGTTTGATTTCGTTGTGCAGGTTATGTTATCATTTTTGGAGGCTTGTAACTGCCATACGTATGTTCGTCTGCTGAGAAACTCAGTTGTGCGCATGCTCTAAGAGGCGCCACTGAACAGGGTCTTAGGGGAATCGGGACTATGGAAGGAGAACGTCGCTGGCCTATTTCGGGGTCTCGAGAGGGGAAATTCGTTGACTATTGAGGGGTATTACTGTAAAGCGTTTTCGATAGCTGATAGACTGATCTACAGCCTCAAACTTGAATGAAGGTGGAGTCTCCTCGAGTTCTCTACTTTTTGTCTACGTGAAAGTAGAAATAAAAAAAATCATATCGTCTTCGGAGGGTACCGAACATGGTCGTATTTCAAGCAGATAAACATGTCTTTTCGATTCAACTTATACAGAAATATTTTCTACATACCTGTAGGAGTAGAATCCATTTTGAAAAATTAAAATCGCTTCAATCACTTTCGAGTTATTGGTCTTTGAAGTTCACTGTTTTTCCTTACGTTTTCACTCGCCGCGTGCACTCTCAACGAAGGCTGACTTTGAACTAACGTATCGAGCCAGGTATGGAAGGGACGACCATACCCTTCGAGGTTCGGATGCGCCAATCATTTCTCTACCCACCCGATGGTAAAAATTCCCCGAATCCAATTTTCGTATTCCGGATTTTTGGGCACGATTTCGGGGTTTCGTCCCACTGTGGGGCTCTTCGACGTTTGGAGTCTCAAGTTTCCAACTTATTTGAATCATTACATCAGTCTGAGGCGCTTGAGGGCACGGTAATTAGCGCAGTCCGGATAATTACCACGTGATCAATTATAATCGAAATTGCAATGGGTGGAGTGCAGGGCATTCAATCGAAAGTACATAAAACTTATCATGAATATGAACCTTTGGTGACAATCTGTAATCATAATAATTGTGAACATTTTATGGAGAAGAACATAGAGAACGCTCGATCCGTGGAATGATTCCGTTTCAATCATCATTACATTATCTACAGATACGTTGTTACGCGATCATTGCAGAAGGTCGCAGTGGTCTTGTTCACCTCCTTTCTGAATTCTGGACTCTGATGAAACGCAATTTCGGCTGTTTTACTGAGCTTTTCTGCAGTTGACTTTCCAGTCTGCTGTAGCATTTGGTAGAAAGGACCCTCATGATTTTGCAAAAGCAAGTGCGGGTGACCAAACTCCTATAAAACCAATCAAGAACGAGTAAAGTTATAAACAGTTCATATTCGGCATCATGAATGATGGGTTATTATTTCTTCATACCACAGCGTGACCCCCGGCCATGACCAACACTCGATCACTGTCCATTATAGTGTTCAATCGATGAGCAATCGTCAAGACCGTGCAGTCGGCGAACCTCCGCCTTATCGTGGTTTGGATGACAGCATCAGTTCTGCAATTTGAAACCATCATGAAGAGTAATCGTCATCATGACCATAGCTCTAGCGCTAGATAAAGTGATGATCGAGCCTGCCATAATCCTTACTTACCGTCGGTCCACGTTGGCGGTAGCTTCGTCGAGCACGAGGACCCGATTGTTCCTGAGAATGGCTCTTGCCAAGCAGATGAGCTGACGCTGGCCAACGCTGAAGTTAGCTCCGCCACCGGCTACCTTGAAGTCGAGGGACTGCACGGCGTCACCGAGTTCAACTTCTCGGAGGCTGTTCCAAAGCTCCGCATCTGA
>JAFFZH010012562.1:0-93247 GCA_018420115.1 Euura saliciscinereae
TTTTTTTTTTAGTCTTTCTCATTTTCTTGTCCTGGAGCATCAAGGATGAGTGTAACAAAGTGCATTCCGTGGACTGTCACGTACGGGAATAACTTCACGCAGAGAACCATGTGCACGCGCAGCTCCCAAGCGACACCCAACCAATTAATTCGCAGCGTAACACTCGCTCGCGCGAAACAGCATTCCTTGCATAACCTTTTATCAGTGCCCCGACTTGACAGCTAACTCCAGTACACACTGTCCACATACCTTTTACTTCGAATATCTTACATTCTACCTGTACATTATCTTACTCGCTTTCGTACAGTAATCCAATAGTCTGACCCGATATTTTTCATAAGCTAATATGTGCTACTCACCGCAACTCCGGAGGTAGGTACTATCCACAGTCATAATCCGATGTGCAGTTACAAAGCAGACTCGATAGGGTTGCGTCCAATGGTCAGCAGGAGCGACGGAGACGACGCACGACGATCAATCCAACGTTCAGTGTTATCCGATCGGACAACACTATCTAAAGGTAGCTGGAGAACCCTGCGTGCCCAGACCTGCGACCGTTGTTATCTTACGGAATGATTAGCGCGTCAATGAAATTACTCACAGACGACCATTCGACCACCGTCCATCAGGTAGGAGTGCTTTCATGGACATTTCCGGTGGAGAAATAGCTATTGGGATGATCCTGACATTCCTGAGAGTTTGGAGTGACCATAATCAAAAAATGCGTATTCTAGGGCACTGTATTCGGCTGAGAATAACGTCGCTTATTTGAGCATGACGAGCATGCATATCAGTCTTGGCAAAGGAGAGCCGACGACCCGATCTACCCAGTGGCCAGGAATAATTGTCATTCTGTTCTCGTGCTTGGCCAAGGTCTTGTGTGTGCGAGAAGCATACGTGTACCTACACGATTCACGCACACGCATTGAAGCACGCGCATAGCGGACCTCCATCATCGCCATCGCCATTGCCATCACCGTGGCTAATGCTCGATGCGAAGTTGATGAACCTCTTGATTCCTATACACGTCATTCATCACCTATGGCTTAAGACTATCCCTGCGTCTTCCTTCACACAGCAACTGATCCGAAACGAGGATTCAACCTTGGCACGATATGCTGTTGTGCTACAGTGGTGGCTTCATTAGAGAAGACATCGCAGAAATTATCGACAATAATCACTTAGAAAAAAACAAGCATCGCTCTGTGAAGAAGACATTACAATGCACTTCGTTTGAGATTCAAGTCTGATTTAAAATGATCGATCGTCATGTTCTAATCTGACGTCACTGGACTGATGCATCCAGATAAATGACTTCAGAGATTTTTCCAACGCGATTAGTGAGATTACTGAAAAAAAAACGTATACCGTAGACGTAGACAATCAAACCGCAGATACTTTGATCGGCAAATTGCGGTGTATTTTTTTCACGATTATCGCTGCCCGTGTTTTGACTTCATCCTTTCATCCGGTGTTCGGTTACCGTATTGTTATCACCGTAGCTTCATTATTCTCATAGTATTCTATTGTCTGATGTAGACGGAGTCCCGAACCGGAACGGAGAAATCGAACCCAGTAGTAGCCAGTGTATCTGATTAATCTTAATTGCAATTTGCACTTAGATAGCAACATTAGGAGCTACTTGCTTATCGCAAAGATACCTCACTGGAACGTCTTAACTATTTCTCGCCATGACTCGCGCAGTGCACATTTATCAAACTAGGGGGATCCCCCATCCTCGTATGTGGAAGTGAAAAATATCGCAGAATTGCGGCTGATTACTAATTGAATCCCTCCCGGAATACCTAGTGGTTTCTATTCAATGAGCAGAATCCGGCTTCACTTCCGAAAAAAGTCTACTCTTGATCAATGTTTTTCGGAATTGCCACAGTCGTTTGTTCGTGTCCCTCATGGCGTTCGATATCGCCCTCGTTTATCGGCACAATTTGCATTGATCGAAATTTTCGATAGTACTTATCATATGTTGGACTCGCTCATTATCCGAATTATTAATAGACACAGGGTGCAGCGCATGTGTTCAACTGCCTATAGGCAGCATGACCACCCGTCGTATCGGTATCAAATGCGCCAGAGTCGCGATTAAAGCACGTACATCGTTCCCCAAGGGATCTGGCGTGGATGTGGAATAGATAAATACTGGAATCCTGTCTCATACTCGGACACTACCTGCCCAGAGCAGCGTGGTGCTACGAATCGTTGGATTTTCACACAATGCTACCGTAATTTTATGACGCCAGGCACGCCCTAGAGAAATTACAGGGGGCGTTCAACTGTTGTTGATGCTTTATGTACCCACCCTATTTTTTTAAACCCGTTTCTATCTCACTCTTGTTTTATTTTTAATTGCTCTCCTCCTTTTTCTTCATCATTTGCCCCCTTCCTCCCGGATGCAGTATTACAATACACGCCGTTTACCCTAGATTATCGTTCGCTGTTTTGCGAATAGTTGTTTTTATACCCACCCCCCATGCTTCAGTTCACCCTATGCCATTTGCCGCTCAGAGCCTTCGGCAATGCGACTGACAGTCCTGATACCGTTTTTTCCCCACTATCTCATTTGTTTCTTCGATAGGACTGGTGTGGGTTCCGAGTTGAGCAAAGTGTAGAGTTCCGCAGGGTCCGAATTAGGGTTGAAAAAAACAGCCGGCCACCGCTGCTCGTAAATTTGCACCACGCTCAACCGGACCGTTACAATTGTTTTTGCGCCCACACAAGGATCCGAGTTAGGCTCTCGACCACGGAGAAGCTGAGCAACTCCCAAAGTAAAATGTTGAAAATCGAACGTATACCGAAAACGGAAGTAAGGTCTATTGGAGCCTGAAGCAAATTCATGTGCCGCGTCGCCGTTCCACAAAACTCCTCGGGACTCATGGATCACAATGTCATCAGCACGGTTGATCGGGCAACCAGCAGCCGTTGACTGCGTTACGTTGTATCTGTAAAATTGTAGTCGGGGTCGATCGGGCATTGAATATTTGCCCAAAATGTTAAACTCGACGTCCCGAATGGCCACGATGCAAATATGTTATTTATTTCAAGGGATCAGAACTCCCAACAGAGCCTCGACCGCAATGTAATAATGCTAATTCTAAGCACCGGTAATCGCGTGGA
Source organism: Euura saliciscinereae (assembly GCA_018420115.1). Taxonomy (NCBI): domain Eukaryota; kingdom Metazoa; phylum Arthropoda; class Insecta; order Hymenoptera; family Tenthredinidae; genus Euura; species Euura saliciscinereae. The sequence goes on from JAFFZH010012562.1 coordinate 3,133, forward strand.
GCTGGTATTGCTGTAATTTTTGCACGCAATCCGGTACGCGCTTACGATCTACACGTAACCTGCACCGTAGGCACGGAGTACATACGCTCCTCATTTATGACTCAAGCCAGCCAGCAATACCGGCAGTGAACTTACACGAATGAAAATTACAGCCCATATTTTAACATTGAAAATGTTTCTATTTTCGGTCATTTGCGAATTCACTGCCTGAGTATTGGAGCGAAATTAGAGATGTCACGTTTTTGCGTCACGCGAGGGAGGAAAGTAGGCGATGTCCGATCAGTGTGAATGTAATTGCTATAAACGCTGAAACAAATTTTATTACGATTTTGGTGTTTCTCTCGAGTAAGCGACGGGGGTTAGTATATGTCACCGATGTCAGTTGGAGGTCGCGTTTAAAAATGAATGCACAAACATCGGCTGAACGATCGAAAGCATATCGTAAACGAAAAATTGAGGAAGTTGGCGTCGCAAAAAAAGCATCAGCAGCAACGCCAGCAACGCCTACCGAACGAAAACGATCATCTAGAATAAGATTATGTTCAACGTCTAATACAACCGCAAACGTTCAAGTGGAACATATACCGAGAGAAATCAGAGTTGAGAATGTCGTCGACGAAAATGATGTACATAGCATGGACGGTGAAGTTGACGTGTCACCCTTTGGTACAGTATAAGTTACCAATTTAATTGATACAGCAAAAGAAAATTCACCGGTATTGGGTAGGTTTTACGAGCACATGACTTCAAAATTTTTCAACGATAACCTACAGGATTACTGTCGGGTTTGTGATCGCATTTGGTGGAGTAGTCAACTATGCGATTTAACATCGATTAAAAAAGAATGTGTGACTGAAATTCTGATCCGTGCGGGTTACGACGTTGAAAATCCACAGTTCAGAATTTGTGTGACATGCCTGGCCTGCCTCAACAAAAACCACATGACGGCAATGGCAACCCTTAACGGTTTTGTGTATCCACCGGTGCCTCTCAACTTACCATCACTAAGTCCACTTGAAATTCGTTTAGTGGCATTGTGAATACCGTTTATGCAGATACGCCATATTCGCTACTTTCCTGGAGCGATGAGGATCATTGGACAGGTCATAAATATACCTATGAACGTCGAAAAAACGTTAAAAACTCTACCGCGTCAGCTGGATGATGACGCAATGTTCAACGTATGCTTGAAACGACATTTAGCTCACCGCAGTTCAGATTTTTCAGGATGCATATCAAAAAGAAACATCAAAACGTGGATACGATATCTGATTGACCCGCCGTTGTACCGTTTAAACGGTGTGACCGTGAGTGAATCGTTCATTAATAATACGTCCGACACTGATGATGAGGAAATGGAAGAAACGGTTGGTGATGATGATTTGAGTACCAGGTATTATGAACAACGAGCAAAAGAACAACAGCGTCGTGAAGCTGCTCTACGCAATGATTTTGTATCCGTTACAAAACGTGACGAAAGAATGAGAAATGGGGAGGAATACTTAGCTATGTACCAAGAGACATTATTTTGGAGCGAAGATTTGGTCATTCATCTAGCGCCAACAATGCACGAGAGACCGTTATCTTTGGTCTTTGATGAGTATGCCGAAGAACTTTCTTTTCCAGCTTTGTAATATGTGAAAAACTTTTTTGAAATTTATTTTTACTGTTGTAACCCTAAGCAACTCTGTACACTAGGATACAGAGCCGTACAGATAATAGAATATATACATGTATAGGGCTCGTGACACTGTGCGACATTCGGCAGTCGAAGTCCAGCACTCACTTAATAAACACGTGTAGTTAAGCATAACAGTGTTTCCGTTATTACGGCAAATCCTCATCCTTATTCCCAAGTCATAAAGTAATAAGGACAGAGATAAACATTTACTTTTTCTATTTCCATACATTACTATAAACGCGGGTTCATTTTCAATGTCCCAATTCTTGCATCTCATGCGAAATCTGTGGATTTTTATAACACAAAACGTTAATTTCGCATCGACTTGTACAATTTTTCGATTACGTACAGTAGGATAGCATCTAACGACGAACCGCTACACCGAGGCCATTACGTCCTACGAGAAAACAATACCTATATGACCACGATCAGAAATAACGAGTTCCCTTTAACGACGGAATTACCTTCGGCGGAATTGAGATGGGGGCAAGGAAACAGCCGATAATACGGAAGTTGGAGACAAACCGGACAGACTTTAATACCGGAACTAAGGACTCGTCGTGACTTTGTGACGATCCTTTGGCAGGTGTAGCAGGGTTGAATAGTACTCGAGCCTGCAGTGTGTACGAAAGGAAACTCGGATCTTTGTATTTGTAGCGTGACGTCCAACGTAGGCACGTGATCTCGACCATCGGATAGTAGTCTGGTCAACTGACAATAGTCATTGCTGCTTGAAAAGATTATTTCATTCACGCGATCCGATTTCTCAGCTTTGATAACGTTATAATTGATTGTCTATAAGTGATTCCAATTTTATTCAACCATAAAATTAGGCCAAAAATAGTAATGGGGAGAAGATCAAGATCTGAGGATGAATACGACCAAATCCAATGGTTCAATGAAAGAGAAAACTATCTGAGAAAACTCTGTACCGAATGGATAAAGCTTTGTGTACATTTTCGTTGACATGTTTTTTTTACACAGTCGAATGACTACATGTATGTACCAAAACGTCGATTTTTCTTATTTTTAAGCAGATTTGAACCCTGACTCCACCAGTATTATTGAATTTTTAGGTCAGACTCTAATTCAGAGCACTTGATTCACGGTAGCTCAGCATATCTGAGTTTACATATATCGATCAACGTGTTTGAACTTGTGACATGGTGATATCTGCCGTGTGTGGAACAGTGGAAGCGTTTGTAATGAACTCCGAGCACATTGTAAATTGCAATGAAGATACGTTATCTGTAATAACACTAATAATGCATAATTGCAATAGCCACTGGACGGCGCTTCACGGCATCTGCACTCATGTATAAATTACCCATATTTACAGGTTTATATGATACTTAAATAGACACGTGCTTTATCTAGCTTGCATTCATTTACACTAGAATAATAACTGAGGTAAGAGGGAGGCAAGCTCCCAAAAATTGTGTAAACGGGAGTGCAATGAGACGTTTTACGGGGTCCATCTCCCTCTCTGCCTCATTCAGCCAATATCTCATTCCCTTAGTTTACGGATAAGCTAATTACACTAAGTTACCCAGCTACTTCGTTATTAATTATATTTCATAACGAACTAATTCCATTGTTTGCAATAACAAACGACTACCTAGAACAGCTGCTGCTGCAGTGTTAACAAGAACAGGCCGTTACTGCTGGTACGAGTTCACATTACGCCTCAGATATTATCTAGTTACTTACTTAATAACAGTATGAACTTTACTGCCAAACCTGGAATCGTGAACAACGAATTTCCCCCTGCCTTGTTTCGCGGAATCCAATTTCTGCTGCAATAACATGCGCCCCTATGTGCGGTAGAAGTTCCCTTCGATATCTGCCACCAGCGACAAGGGTGTCTGACACCTAACGCTTACACCACTTCGTATCATTGGAATTCGACGTTTACCCTGCTACTTCAAAACCGAAAAATTTTAGGATCCAGTCAACATTTTCGATAGTTCATGGAACAGTCATGAACATGAGTTTGTGCTTTTTTCTAACAATGCAATGGTGCGCCCAGACGCGGCGAGATGTCGTGGCATCGCGATACTTTACTAAGTGGCTACCTGGTAACCGTCATTTCGTCCTGACGTCTGAAGGAATTACAGTTTCCCCAAAGCGTTCTTATTCGACAATTTTCAACCAGAGTCAAAGTTGATGCGGGTAGACTCAGGGGACGAGAATTTCAGAGCGATCTTTTACAACTTTGCTGATCGAGGTATCTTGCAAACCTTCGCCAGAAAGCTTTCACAAAAAAATTTGATCATACCAAAATGTACATTGGACACATGCGACGTGACAGAACTTTGAGCAGGTAAGCTTTGGTGAATTTCTTCTTTCAAACATTAAAGCCACTCGTGTTATACATAATTAACGCACCTTGGAACTTCTACCTTTGCATAATCAGGTGAACATCTCCGTATACCGGGAAACTCGTGACACAATTATCAAACCTTGTTCTGTACTAGTACCTCGTCTGAAAATTTATCAGCATTCCGGTAGCTTGGTGATGGTGGTAATTCCACAATTTGGTCGCAAGTTTTCCTAAAACGTCGTCTCTTCAAGAGAACCCAGTAAAGCATTTTAGAGGATGTCAAATTTGTAGTATCAAGTTGTACTTGTCTCCTCAATCCATAATTCTGCAGCCTATTCAGTTGCCATCATGTCTCGGATCTGACTTGCAGACGATCCATTACCTGTGCTCGAGCACTTGCAGCGACTATAATATGTCACGAAATGATTAAACTCCGCTTTGGTTTCGGGCAACAATCGCATGACGCTTGGGCTGCATGGCGTTGTTAACTGGACATTCCGTTAGCAGTGGCGCCTGTTCAACGCAACACTTTCACAGGTAAGCAATGCGCGACGGCTAGACATAACTTACAGTCCAAAATACCCGTCGAGCTTTCAAACGTTACAGTGTTACACCAAAATCTGTGTGAGCGTACATCCTCTCTGATAATTTCTGCAGTGTTATCAATCGTTGCCAGAAAGATAGGGGAAAAACTCCCAGAATGATCGAGTATGTTCTAAGCTTGGCGAAATCAGTTTCGCCGAGGTCGGGATGATACGATTAATGACAGGTCAGCGAAGCCCTCCACTCGAATAAATATATATATATACAATTTCACACCGATATCCATATATCTGTACGTGGCACGCAATCCGATGATTAAGATAAGAAATTAGGGCTTGCCACCTAATCCAACAATGGCTAATGACATTGAGAATAGGCGGTTATATATCTCCATATCTCAAGGCCCTTTGTAAACGGGACCGTGAGCCGTCGTATTATTGTATTACTTTGGTAAATCGTGTGATTTAACGATCTGTGGTGGTGCAAAAAGGTGAATTCTCATTTGAGTTGGTGTATACCCTTGAACTGGAACAGTCTGAAGTGAGGGTGAAAAAGTGTGAAAGAATTCTACAAATCCGTTAGTAATTACTGCTGAAAATTCAAGAACGAATGTTTTCAAGTGAGTTTTATCGGGGGGTGGAAAGAAATGAGAGATGTGATTATGATAAAACTGTGGTGATTATTACGCACTGGTGACTCCCTTTTTTTCTTTTTTATCAAACGAAACCGATGGTAGCGTATTTTACTTTGTGTTACCATTTTTTTTCCTTTTTTGTCATCTCGATTAAGTAATTCGAGCAGGGATGAAATATTTGTCGATAAAATAATGAAATCGGTATTGAATGTCGCTTGTTTATAGTTGGAATGGGTCAAATTGCCGGAGTGATTACTGCTCACTGATCCAATTTATGACCTTATATGAACAATCGAGTCTCGTCTGAGCAGAGTGAGAACAATTTAATCGAATATAGCGAACGTTATTCCGGTTCAATATTTAATAGGATAGCATTTCTCGAGTTCCGATCGAGTGTTGTGGAAAATTATCGTTTCCAAATTTGTGGTAAAGTCGTATTTATCCGAAGTATCGATCCGACACGGGGCCGGGGATATACGAGTATATTATCTGCCCGCTATAATATTTCCGAGTTTAAAGCTACGCTGTGAGTCAAGCACCTATTCATGAAATGAAAATCACGTGATCATCGTTATCAATTCAAAGAAAACGAATTTATGATTCTTTTTGCGGGATTACGTGAAACGTGAAGTATGGAAAGCACCGACCCCACTTGTGAAACAAATCGCGGAAGGCTAATGTGAAAAACAGCCCCTTGTGCACCACTCAATGCTCTTTGCCAAAGTTACCGAAGGCGCGGCGCGAGGAAATACGCCAACTCTCAATACCTGAGAAATGTTTAACTCAATGAATTGTTTATCCGTTGTGTTTGTTCACTCCTCCATGATGTTATGGACTTTGCTCTGAAGATGGTCCTTGCAAAGAGAAGCCTTTGCATGAATTAAATTCATCGCAGACGCGCATAAACGACAAGTTTAAGCTGTAGGTTTTATCGACAAAACTACGGTTTTAATGGTTCTTGAACGATGTGTTACTCGACCCTCCGCCCTGCTGATTTCGAACGGAACATTCTGTTGTTAATTCAGCAATTTTCTGCAGACAAAGACCGGTCACTCTGCGTGGAAAGCTTTCAATATTTTAATAGGGTTCGCTGGACACATTATATACACGATAGTTTCAGACTCTACGTGATTTTTTACGCTGTGAAACATTATGCCATGCACCATGTTAGCAGTGCAGAGCTTTGAGCTTTACGGACCTCTGCGTATACACCGATATACATTAACGAAGGCATGGATTATTTTTCACTGCGTTATACTGCTTTGAAAACCGTCTGCTCGTTTATATCTGTTAACCTTTCTATTTTATTTTTTATTTATTATTTTATTTTTTTATTGCTGACGTTATTCTGTAATACTTATTTATTGTGGTTGTGAAACTAGAATAGTCACGCCTAGAGTTTTACCATCAACGTAAGTGCAGTGCGGTAAGATCAACCAGGACAGTCGTCAATGGTGTCATGTTCATGCCAATCATTGCGTAGGTGGCAATCAGGTACAGAAACATTAGATACTGGATTTTGAATACGCCAACGCGATTTTCTCAGTAGGCTAAAGATAGATTCGAGGAAATTTGATTCCTGGTTCAATTTATTCGCGACTAGTAACATCCGGGTGATTAATCGAATCCTTTCGTCAACTATCTTTCTCCCTTATCGTTGACTTAAGAATACGATCATTTTTTGGAATGAGTCAAAAGTTTTTCTCCTTCTTTTCTCTACAGCTGATTGGGATTCGCATGGAATAATTAGGAGTTGATAAGCCTGTTATTTGAATCATATCACTTTCAGAGAGGCAGCTGCATATTCACACAGAATTTTCGTCAAGAACGACAGCATTGGGACGAATCTCCCCGCGATTTGGTAGTCTGATGAAAACGTACAATGGGGTGTTGCAGAGTACGTGGGTGTTTGGAGATTCGATTTAATTATGAAAAGAGAGTGATAAATTGTTCAAAGGATCAGAAGCTCTGTCTCCGTTCGGCATTGACAAACCTTGTTTGAATGCAAACTCCGTCCAATGTTGGTATAATAATAATTGAACCCGTGCGGCGGGGGTCTGGACGGGGCCAATTTACCCTCAGATGAAAGGTGGGATGGATTGAAATTAAGTTCACCCGGGCGACGCAAAACTAACCCTTATTAGATTGAGAACATTAAGGGTGCCTAGGTTTCTAGTCCAGAGAGAAAGTCCAATAGGGGTAGCCGTGGTTGCCACGGTGTATTTCACGAGGGGTGAATCTATTTTGGAACAATTTGAAACACGTCCGAACTCAGAATTCAAGAAACCGTACGCCTATTTTCACCCCGGGAGATAAGGTATGCGAAAGGGTGAAATTGCTTCTCTCCACTCTACCTTCACAAGTTAGTAATAATTCAGGATCGTGTGTTGCTCTAACAATGTTTGCTACTATGGAATTTATGCAATCCTCGTGAATCACATCATTTCAAACTATATTTAAAGGAATGACGCTAACATCTGCATCATAATTACAAATGGCATCACATCATGCAAATATCTGCGCAAATACTTTCGAGATATCTAGGTCAGATTTCAATCACATATTCTAATGTAATGAAACCTCATTAATAATTGCTCTGAATAATAACTTCAATATCTTAATTTTGTCTTTTTATAAAGCTTGTTCTATTTCTTCAACGTCGTCGGATCGCTGTCAATTAAAACACAATTCTATCCCACTTTGAATCCAATTCACTTTATCGACAATCAATCATCGTTAAGAAAGCATCCGTGTCGAGATCTCGAGCAGCGAATAAAATACGTCGTTCAAGTTATTCGTGGTAGGATTAAGGGCTAATTGAATTTATCTCAAGTCAGTAATGTTTGTGAAAACTTGTCCTCAATTCCCTCAGGCTCTAGATCGAATATCTATTCAGGTCTTTGAGTGATTTCTTCAGATACAATAGCCAAAGCGAATGTGACGTGGCATCCACACGTTTTTCATTCGTAACTCTTTCATTATCTTTAAGGACTGAAAAACTTCATTGAAAATAGAGGATAGTGATCAAAGGGGGGGTGAATATGAGCGCGGTTTCGTTTGAAATTTGTGTATGAAACGTCGAATCGAGAACTTTTGAATTAATGTGACTCTATCACCGGTCGAGTGAATTCGAATAAACGCAAAATTACCGCAAGCACACGTCCTCGGCTCTCGAGAGCTATTATTCCAAAAGTTCTGAACGTTTAATAGCTTTTACGAAGGCGCAGGGGGCGCGACCAAAAAGTCGTTACAACTTCTGGCCTGGTACCGTTGCAGGATGGGGGATTTCGGTCCGAAGTGGGGGCACCACCGACTGTCCTTGACAATTACACCGTCCAATTTATATTTTAAAATATAGCGCATGAAGCTCTGTTTCAATTTATAACTCGGTCGTTCGAATACGGTAAACGATTCGCCGTTGTACTTTTTCCAATCGATTTTTATCTGACCATAGGCACCCGCTCCGGTATCTCCGGATCGTATAGATACAAACTGGACTGTATTTATGCGATTCGGATAAAACCGGAAGCAGTTATCTGGCGATATCGTTGATCTGCAGATCTAGACTTGGGTTCCTTCGAGAAATACCGATACACTTGATCTACGTATATTGCTCAATTTTCTTATCCCGCATAAGCATTCGATTCGGAACGTGCTTTGGCGCTTTTTAGTTGTTCGTACCAGCCTCTAACCTCTTTTCAAAACGTTTTTTAAATTCGTCTTCGCGTTTCAGGAGTTCTCATGACTTTTTGCTTCACGAGTAAAAACATTTTTAAATTGCCTTTATGTTTTTTGTTATTTTTCTTGAAAATTGTAATGAAAGAATAAGATATCCATCCAACATACGACCTTTTGCATTTACATTCATTGATCTCGTAATTCCATTTGATCTACACGTTTTGACCATTTTCAGAGCGAATGGTGTGAAAAAAAATATATGACCTTTTGCCACCAAAATCGCGTTTTTGGCGCGTACGACCTTATGCCACTAGACACGCGAAATGACTATATCCAAATTTATATTCATGCGGGCATCGTGACAAGTCCAAAAATGTGCAATATGGTTATTCTGAATATTGACGGACAGTCAATAATGTGTCCATATTCGTTTTGAAATTTTAATTTTTTTCGCTATGAAAATCTGTGGGGATCGTTCGTTCGGCCATTCAATACGTACGAGGAATAAATCGGATTTCGAGTTTGGAGGTTCAATTATAAACCCGAGCTGCAGCGACAGGGGGAATAAAATAAATCAAAGAGACTAATTAATTCTGGCTCTGAAAATTCACAGGAAAAATAAATCTGATCTATAGTGGGGTAGGGGGTAGGGTAGGGTAGGATACCTGACGGAACGATTCCTTTGCTTGTTTCGACGTTAATGATTCCACTCATCGTCTTTTTTTTTCTTTTCTTGCCTTTACCCTGTTAATTAACTCCTTGGCGATTGACGGAGTGAATTCATTATTTTTAAAACTTTCTTTTTTTCATACTTACAGGACGGATAGCAGATACAACAATTTAATAATTGTGTATATCCAATATATTATCACTATGTAAAGATTGATTGAAAAAAAAAAATATATTTTTTATAGGTATTAACAAGCTTGGAATAATCGAACTGAATCTCATTTTACTGAGAAATATTTGATCAACAGTTTCAGCGATAACTTTGTTCAATAATCTCGTCAAATTGTGATTCCAGTTTCGAGTAATTTGCTGGCCAGTTATGTTCCCGGATCTAGACAGTTTCGCCTAGTCTAGGAGAAATCTAGTTTCACTGACCACTTCTATATTGCATTCCAGTGAAACTGGACAAATTTCTACCAGGGAATGAACGGTTGTTGAAAAATTCTGGTCCACAGTTCGCATATTTCCCGCGTCGATTCAAAAGTGATAAAATATATCGAGATACTTTGTGCCGTGGTATACATGTCCGTCAATAATATATCCATCCATACAGATGTGCATCGAATCTAAAACGCTAAGAGTAAAGTGGCGGCAGCCAATAAGCCGCCTTTGTCGGATCTTCCGGTCCGACGAGCCTTAGCTTCCGGTCGGCCAAGCGTGGAAAGTATGGAATACTCAATCCAGTACACCCAATATGACCGATCCAGTAGCCTAGGGACCCTGCTTTGCTATTCGAACCACGAAATTTTCTGTAGCAAGAGATTGTGTGCTGAATCCATCCTGCATTGTCCACGCTTCTTCTTCTGCTCGCTTTATCACCACCGGGTTTTATCTAGAAACCTCGCGTCGCCTTATCCAGAGTCCAAGACTTTGCTCAGAGACTCTTCTTCTGTTTGGAAAAAAATTCCTTTTCATTTTCTCAGACCGGATGTAATCAGCAACTTTTCGATATCGCTATGATTCTTTTTGTTAATTCTGTCTGGGAAGTGAAGACCTCTCGCCATTCTCATAATCTCCAAAGTCTGATCCTCTTTCTCTCTCTCTCTCTGGCAGAAAATTGGAGCAGATGAAATTGTATAACGTTCATACCTACTGGGCATACCATGATATTTGGATGATATTTACGATAGGCCGTCGCAAGACTGCGTTATTATTCCATGCATTTAAATGCATGAACCAAGCGTTGGATAACTCCAGATAATCCGTAATTTTCTACGGTTGGTTGCGTTAAGATTTCCCCAACGGCAGGGGCTTCCCCCGGCTTAATTTTAACACTCCTGGGAATGATACCATGTGTCGCGTTATATTTCACCTTTACCCAGTTCTGAACGCGGTTCAGTTATATATCTACTACTACTATACCTGGGGTAGAAGTAACGCTTCAGCTGCATTACCACCATTGCAGACTTTTCTCCGCCTTTTCTTCCTTCCACTCTTCGTTTTACACATTTTACATTTTTTATTTATTTTTTCTTCTTATTTTTCTCTATTTTCCATCCTTATAGTTTCACCCTGTACAGAGTTGCCACATCGTTGGCTTCCGTTCGCAGATATGAAAATGTTTAATATTTTCTCACAGGTAGGTAGGTACCTCAGGGTTCGAAGGAAACTGCAGCGCCGTGTTCTTACAAGTCTCGCCGGTTGCGGTGTGAAAACTTTGCTAAATTATTAGAATTCGATGTCTCGGAAAAGGAGCTTACACTACCGTACAAGTGGTGCCGTCAGATGCTTCACTCTAAGAGGGTTAAACGTTGAATCGACGTATTTATGAATTGCGACGTCGGTGTGCCTGTTCTCCGAGAATCTTGCTGTCTCGCTTTTACACCGTCTAATTATCTGCCTCCCAAGGCACGATAGCTTTAATTAATTGCCTCGCGAAACCCTTCTCGAAACCCTCTCACCTATCTCCAAAGGGAAAGTATAACCTGCGAGTTGTTCTCGTCTCGTTTACCACTACGAACTTAATCCATTTTCAACGTAACAGTGCCGAGATACTTGTCAACCGCGTCATGTGGGTGCCCACCAATTATTACCAGGATTCGGAGTTGCTACAGGCAACAGACCTGAGTTTCGAAGAATTTTGAACAGCTAGCGTGTAGGCAACAATGGGAAATTATATTCGCGAGTTGTCACAATGCTAAGACAACAATTGCAAAATTCAAAATGGCGGTCTGGAACGAAAAATTCTCTCCAAAATTAGCTGATCTCAACTAAAATTCATATTCAAATCTAACGTTCACAGTATATTGATTATACCCCATAATTTTTAATCATCTATTCATGAAAAGTATCGAAATATATAGGGAAGATCCTTCGAAGCTATAATGTGCAAGGTTCCATTATGCGCTATGACCACGCCGTCATATTGGATCCTAAAATTTGGATTGAAAAAAACCCAGAGACCCAAAAAAAAGTATTGCATTCTAATTTCCATTCAATTTGGATAATTTTTCGAATTCAGATCAAATTTTTCAGTATAATATCTATCCCAATGCGCATCGTGAGATATAGGTGCCCACATTCTGAGACACCGTTAAGGAATTGGAAGCTTGCATGAAAATAAATCGACAGCGTATTGATTTATAGCCGTGCAACTTATCCACCGTCACTCGTGTGACAAGTGAATTTCGTTATTTTCAAACGTGATGCAGCTAGCGGTGATATAATGTTGGATATATTTAAGATTTGGCAGGAGGTAGAGTGACATTGCCAATAGCACCTCGGTCGGTGGTCGCATGGCTTTTACAGGACTTGCGGAAGATCGGTGAAACGTAATACGGTTTTCTGTCTTTTTCCACTGTCTGAGAGCGAGAAAGATCCGAGTATTCGGGCTGGTGGTCATTTTCATCGAATATTATACTTGAGAAGGAACGGTATGAGGAATTGGAACAGGGGGTTTCCAATGACAGCGGTTACCTTGGTACTTTCTACTACTATTTATAGGTCCTAATGCTCACTGTACCAAGTCCTTCGAGCTTTTCGCCCAGAGTTCGAAATATGAAAAATTTCATCACAGGGTTATAACTGTTCAGCTCAGGGAGATTCGAGCTACATGGTTTATTCTATAAAACCCAACTGCGACAAAGTTTTTGCCAATTTCGTAACGACGGTCGCCAAGAGAGAACCCGGGTGATTCCAGACCACGCGTAAAAGTTTGACTAATTGCTGTAAGTACAATTACTAGAATTAGCGGCAATTAGCTCGGGTTAATTCGCAAGCTGTTACGTGTAATTGGCGAACATTAGTGGGTCAGTGCTAAGACGTTGCGGAGGAAATTTGAATATTGGATTGTGTCCCACCGCTTTTATGCTCTAGGAGATATCAAAACCCATAAATTGTCAAACTGCTGAAGATTCGTTCAGAAAATTCTGATCGTTCGATCACGAAACTCAAAGGGCACGAGCTCCAAATGGTATCTAAGATCCGTTCCCAAGTTGTCTCTTTCTCGTTTGCTTTTGGGAGCTTGTTACGTAGTTCAGTGAAGCTCGTACCGTCATGAGGAACAAGTTTTAAGCTACGTTGTTGCGAGCGTGGCTATATACTCCATCGTACCACTGACACGATAGATTTATTGCATAGCTGAGACGTGAGCGCCCGCTAACTGAACGCTTCCGCTGCCTAACACTTTGGATTTGAAAGGAGGTTTATTTGAGAAGTGATTTCACCCGCTCCTCTGAACTAAGATTGATTTACTCCGTCGGCGAAAATGTATTCACTCTGTCGTGAACCAGGGCCAGCTTTGTACCTGTCGCCTATTATCGGCCCTGCGAAAGGAACCGCAACAATTTAATATCGAACACATAACGAATGACAGGCAATGGGTTCGATGTTTGCTTTCTGAAAACAACTTTCATCCGGAATGGAGCTTCCACAATCGATGATAAATTACGTGCTTCTGATTTTTCAAACGTCAAAAGGTTGGAACTGAACCGGATAACATGAGCTTAGGGATGATTAAATTTCAAGCTGTGCTTGAATTCTGAAAAGTTCAAAGCAGTGAAGCGGATTGTTGTAATTCTGCAAAACACCCCCCTCTTTCGTGCAACACCGCATAGTACATAGTACATATATCAAAGGGGTGAGCTTTAGCATCTGGACAAATTATTGAGAGTTGGATATTTTTATTTCCAATGAGGAGTCGAGACTGTTAACCCAACCGAGAATAGAACGTTAATTAAAGATGGACGAGAAGTGATGATACTAATCTTCAGTGGCATTAATTCGTGCCAATTTGGCAATTTCTTTTCAACAAGGCGCACACGCGGCGAGTCTGGAGGATACATTGGGCGAATAACGTTCTCTGAGTCTTGAATGAAAGTAATTCATCCAAATCCGGCTGATATGATCGGTAAAAAGCTTTCGTGGGCAATGAAGTCGATCGTGTCGCGTGAATTCTATTTCAAAATACACTAGTTAGACATCTTGAAGCATCGAACTTTAGCTCTCTTGTTAATAGATGTATCTACAGCACTGGATTAAACTTTCGACCAAAGTTTCGTCTCAATGTGCCGTTGCCGTGTTCAACCAACATTCAACGGTAGCTACTACCAGACTAGTGAGGCAACTAAGGTTGCGGACAACGAGGCTGGACCCACCGCCAATCCACCAACAAACCAGTCCGTTTCTATTCCCTATGGTTAGCTACTCTCTTACTATTGAGTTTCTCCAAAAGTTTCGTGCATTCTGAATGGCTGCAATTTCTACCAAAGTTACGGCTGATTGCTTCCATTATATGGACAGGGCCGGTTGGTGCCGGAATGAATGATTACAGATCGTTCAAAGTCACGTGAAACCCGAAGGTGTACGCGGTATGAATTATCGCGATCGGTGAATCGGAACGGCAAAGTTTTGTGCGAAGCATAGAAAATGCAAAATTCTTTGGATATACTACCGTAAAACCGAGATGTAGCGTTGAAACAGTGGGTTTCTTAATTGGAGTACGCTGCTGCAGGGTGCCATAACTGTCTGAAGAACCGTGAACATGCACCGCTTCTGGTGGAGAGAAAGAGAGAGAGAGAGAGAGTTCTATATAGAGTCACGGTGCAATTAATTCCCGCAATTAGCTCATACAAAAAATACAATGTTTGCGACGAAAGATTCATGTGGTAACGATACAATGATTAGGGATAAATTCGTGTGTATTTTGAGCACGTGTACGACGAGCTATACACGCGATACAATGCGGTAAGCTGAGGTGGAATATATTCCGTAGGTATTATTCCGGTTCCTTGGAACCTGGTTTAAGCCATGCTGTAGCATAACGTTTTAGTGTATACGTAGAAGCGCAAAACGGTCATTTCAGCAAACAGGCTTAATGCTACCAACAAAGTCAGACAGGTGTTCAGTGTCTCAGGGTACGCTCATTATTCAAATGAGAGATTAAGCACGACTCAACTTTGGCTTTAACCTCATCGCCCTCCATCCTTGCCACCGCCTATTCACCCCCCCTTCGTCATTTCACGTTACGAAGGACACAGGGCTTTGGGTTCACAGTCCTGGGGGCATGGAATCATTACATCAACTTACCTTCCGAATCTCAAAGTACAAGCGTGTACACGTGCTTAGATCAAATGAACGAACCTCAAATTCAATCATAGTTTCCCGAGCCCTGCTCAGCACATTTCATCTACCCTCGGGGACTCGCTTTAAAATCCCTGTGAGGCGGTGGAAATTCAGATACTCATCAAAACCCTTTCGACCTGTGATGAAGTTTCATCCGTATTTGATATCGTATTTATAGATAAATTTATTCCAGACCGATTGAAGTAGGGTAGACTGCTCTAAGATGGCGCACTTAAGGTTTGTTCAACTATATAATGAAAAATAACAACATTAAAAAATTATAAATTTTTCTACGTAATCTTTGGCCCTTCGATGACATTATTGCACACTAACTTTATATTAATTTGTCAACTGTCACCGACAAAAAAATCAAATGCATGAAAATTTATTTGCGCACTCTTACAAATACCAGTGTGTAAGAGTGCGCACTTTGATTTGTAAGAGTGCGCACGGTGTTTTACGCAAAAAAATCAAAAGTATATGGCTCCAGATCACAATACGTATAAAGAATACATCTATCGTGCCACCATTGCATACATGTTACGCACTGTATCCATTCTCTGGTTCTTGGCTCGCTGTATATTTCGTTACACCCTGGGCACCGCCACATCCTCATTTTGTTGGGGAATTTTGAGTTTTTGGGTGTTGATTTTGTTTTCTTTGCCTTCGATTTCTTGTATGTTTTCATCGAAATTTAGTTCAGTTTTTCTTTTGGGTTTTTTCTTCTTCCACTCTTCAAGCATATGGGTTTTCCGCGCGCACTCTTAGGAGCTACAGGAGTGCGCACTCTTACATGCTAGCAACATTTATTACAGATAATGAAGTGCCACCCTCCATGTTGTAACAAAATAACTGACCTACTACATACGCTTAGCTGAATGTATAATAAAGGTTATATTCATATTATACAGTCGATATTCGCATAATCCCGAACTGGATACAGTTTTCCAAACGTCAAAATATTTTAACGAAATACAGAAAATAGCTAAAACTCAGCTGGTTTCCGTATTTTTCATTTTTTCCCGGCAAAACTTCATGACCCCAACCCTGGCATCTCTAGTGACAGCTAGGAACCGAAGTTGGCTGCAAATCGCAAATGCATTGTCAAATATGACCACTGCGCACTCTTATCTCCCGCGCCATCTTAGAGCAGTCTACCCTACTGGTGATAATTGAATTTCTGTTACCCAAAGCAAGTACACCTGCTGCTGCTTCGAGTGGCGTGCAGTTTTCCTCATTTGGTGAGCGCTGGTGCACCCAGGGTTGCGCAACCTCGATAAATTTTTTTATTTTTAAATTAAAAAAAAAAACAGTGAGTGATCGATCGTTATTGGGTCGAGCGAATATTTATGAACTATACTAGTGACCTGTCAGATGTATAGATGGCGTATTTTATAACAATTGAACCTTGAATCGGCAAGTTGAACATCTGTCATTTACACATTCTGGAATTATACCAGTAGTCGAAGTAATCGATACACTACGTAATTTAACAGGCACTTTCCTTTACGGGAGTTGAGTCTCGGAACTAACATTCTACCCAATATAGTCCAGGAACAACAGCAGTTCGCAAGCACCCGCCCGCGCGACATTTGCCCGTAACGACTGCTATCATTGCTATCTTGGTACTAACACATCTTAACGCACACTGGCTCTCACAAATCTCATAAATAACATGGTACTGCTGTTGCTCGAATAAATACACAGACTATGTCGAAAACTATTACATGTAGGGTCCTGCAACGACACTCACTACAGGTGGCAGCGATAGCAAAGTTAGTTTCTATCCAGCGGTTATGGCCACCCATCAATTCCACTACTGTATCAATTCCGGTAGACTACTGATTTCAGTATTCCAAGATTTCAAGGGGTAAAAAGTGTTTGGGAATCGCAAGAGACTTCAACAGCTCTCAAACATTTGAAAGGATTTTCAGGGGATTTCGAAATATTTCCAAAATTGATTGAAAAAATGTCTCGAGATTACATTTCATCATATTCCAGCAGATTTTGGAGATTTTAAGAAATTCCAATAGATTTGAAGAGGTTTTAACAAATTTCAGGGACTTTGTTCGATTTCGAAAGGTTCAAAGGATCCAAAGAGGAGATTCACGAACAAGTGTACACCAAATTCTGAAAGTTTCCTCTCGGAGTACCTTCAGAAGCGTGTTCTCCACTCGAACGTTTTAAACTCGTGGTAGTCAATTATTGTGGAGGTAAATAAGTTGAGCAGGCAGTGCAGGGGTAACGTATGCAGGCATCGTTTCGTTTCCGTTGCAATGCGTTAAATGGGGTCGTTGTATATCAATGCCGGTTGCACAGTAGGAGAGCGATTCCTCGCGACAATTCCCCTGGGAATTCTCATATATGCAAGGTGGAACATAATTGTAGCTTGCCACGCCACGCCACTACGGTAGGGAAACCGGGTCTTTGATCGTTACACAGACGGAATCGACGAAACTCGGTGCTCTGTACTTTGCTATTTCCGGTTACCCGGTCGCCGTTCATGTCTTGGGTAACGAAGAGATGTCCCGTCTCCGGAGTCGTCTTTCTAAAGCCACGTTTCTAAGGAGTCTAATGAAATAGTGGCGCCCTGAGCGAGGGGTGCAGAGGAAAGACAACTTGATGGAGGTACCATCCGGTAAACTAGCTTCCTTCGCTCTGATTTTCTCAGCTTTTTCACCCCTCCCCAAAGATTGTCTTGATGTAGAATCTAGAGACCTCGTTAGGATAATAAAACTTTGCTGTTTTATTTTTTTTCTGTAAAATTTACTCCCAGTAAGATGGCGTCCAACCTAAGCCACACACAGTTGGAAGGTAGTCGTGAAGATTTACCAACGGCGGAGTTATTCGGGTGTGAAATATATTTCCAATCGTGAAAACGTAAGTTTTCCAACTCTGCTACGAATCAGGTACACCGAGCGGGAGAATAGAGCGATGGCCTACCAGCCAATACTTCGACCAACGAGGAGCTTCCGTACCTGTGTTTGTTGAATTCATGCTTCACATTTTTACAGGTCGGTAGGTATTCGATAGGAATTCCGAATTCCCTTCACCGAACACAGGCCAGGGTAGTCAAACGGTCCGACTCACTTTGTGTATTCGGAATTGGAAATCAATTTGAAAACAGAAACGAACCGAGAGTGACGCCGATCCTGAAGACGTTTGCATACATTCGCAATGTCTACAGAATTTTGTGTATTCAATACCGTGAGGAGAAAATTTTTTACTCTACGATTTTCGACAAACTGACCAACCACGTGGGGTAAGCAGCTTTTGAAAAACGATCAAGATCCTTGACTGGTGCTGGGCGCCTCGGTCTCTTGCCTATTTAACGCCAGTTGCTACACAAGACCTAAAAATATATGCTGCGAGTAAATGACCTTAGGATATCTGCATCTGAGCTTACGTTTATTGTTTTAACTTTGAGCCTGGGCTGCTCCGTAACTCCCGGAGCGCCATGTTTGTATTAACAATTCATTAATTTTCAGCTGAGCGGCGCTGTCCTCGCTGCACGAATACCATAACGAATTACATCTATTCAAACACCTATTTTTAGAAGTGTAGTACACTTTGGCCAAGTGAGACACTCCACATGCTCCGATGATTTTCAACGTATACAGTCCAACGCTCTAAAATTACTCTATAACTCCGGACTATACGACCGACTTTGGGTCATTCCGATAAATTGTTTTATGCTTCCTAGTCATCGTGACTGTCGATATCGGAGATCGACGCCCGAAAACTATTTATGATTGAATCCTTTTCCATTTCCTCCGTGATTCCCGAGTCGTCGATTGAAGTATTCAAAAGTGTCATCGTGAGCCATGTACATATTTTTTTTTTCAATCCAACGTTTCAGCCGAATGCAGCGAGTCCCGCCGTGTTATGTACTTTCCAGGGTATAATACAAACAAGTAGGTACCAAATGAACTTTTTGATAACTTTGGCGTTCGCGAAACACGAACCCTGTTATCTTTGAACGTGTCGACTTACTTGGCTAACTAGCCATGTCTGCGCACATGTCTTCAAGGTGCAGCATTCTCGGGAAAAGTTTCCACTTTACGACCGAGTAGTTTTTAGACTGTTGGGAAAAATAATTCTATTGCACGCTAGCGAGGTCGTCGTTCAAAACCGAGAACATACCAGTCTCTGAAAAGTTTCAGTTCGGGGTAACAATAAATATTTTAACCCCCTCGCGGTCGTTTTGATTGATGAACATCCGACTGACACTAATGCAAGAATGGAACTGGCATTCAATTGTCAATTATAGTGTCGATGTATGAAATTCCATGGTAACTGAACAAAAAAAATCTTCAATGTAGAAAAGTAACGAGTTGTCACTCCAAGTTTTATCGAAATCGTTAAAAGTTTTTATTGCTGCTTTTTTACGACTGTACATATCGCACAGTATTTTTTTTTCCAACGCGCTCGCAAGCTACTAACAAATAATAAAAGATAAATTTTTGAGCTCCCTCAGTGGTCCATCTGCACCGTTATTTAATGTGCAAACTGCATCAATATCTGGCCCTTCTATATCTCCCTCACGTTTTACAATTCCATGATACAAAACGAAAACTCGAACCGTATAGTTGATCCTATTTTTACGAGCCGCATATTGAAACAACTCGTGAGTATATATTTCTTTTTTTATCCAAACTTTTGGCCTTCACACATTGGACATTGTTGAAATTTATTCACCGGTCGTGTATCTGGATCGGAACTGTTGAAAGTTCACAATGAAATGATGAAAACAAATTTTTCGCCGTTTGCTATCATTCGAGAAACAAGGCGTTGACATCATTGAATTTTTTTGATTCATATATATATATGTATAGAAACAAAATAATCCCGTGGTTAGAAAATTATTTTAGAATCACGCGGCGTCAGTTTGTCTTCGGGGCGCCTGCAGAGCCGAAGTTTCGTAGACCCTAGGCCATCCAACAAATTTTTCAACGCCTCTGGGCCCGTGTTTCGAAAATAGAAGTGTGCCACGTACGTACGCTGAGTACAATACATCGGTCTCTACTTAAGGGCTGTTAAAATGCAGTATGTCATGGCAGACCTTACGTGCGTCTAAGCCTTCCAGAAATAGAAGCTCTGCACCCTTCGACCACGATCCATGCCGCTTTGGTCGGAAGATCCTCAGCCTAAGTCTCAAAGTGTGTATCATGATAAAACGGCCGATTTCCACCAACTTCTTTGTCTGAATCAAGTCTGAATTAAACTGGATCTGGAAATGAATAGTGGCCGATACGTAAGATGGGCTTTTGACTGCAGTCAGACAAGAGAGATATAATTATATCTTTTCGTTCTGGACCGTTCCACGGAAGTTGAAGAGAAAAAGGACTAACCTTCCGGGTTTTTTAGTTTTGCCTTTCCAAAAAAAAACTACCTCTGATGTTCATTCATGGGTTTGAGGTACATTGGAAATAGACTTCATGCAGAAGAGACAGATTCTCCTCGTTCCTAGTGTAACGGTGTGTTTCCATCCGCTTCTTCTTTCCTGAACTTCCTGTACCCACTTTCGTGTTCCATAAAATCATGGCTAAGTTCCAAAAATCTGATCACTCAACTCGGAGCTGGTGCACTGGTGGTGCAGTTCGTTGCACACCGAATCGGTACGGCTTACCTTTGAGAAAAATTTTCAGACTCGCAATCAGCGAGTAGAAAAATTCGTCAGTGGCACATATCCGCAGCGAGTGGAAAAACGCTCTGACCTTTTCAGACGCGGAAAAGACACGGTGTCTTGCGGGATTCAAGATACTGTGCAGTGCAGAAGTTAATAAGGGGTTCAAAGACGAGGCGTGCTGGGCTCCAAGTCGCTGTGTGAGAAGCCAATCACCTTAATGATAATTTACGATGCGGGGCATAAACGTGTCTCGAGCAGAAATTGATTTGTTTACTCTCCGGCGATCCTCACGCAATCCAGCAGCTAGCCCGGCCCCTGGGTGGCCTCTGGGCGAGATGGAACGAACTTTTTTTCAACACCACCCAGAGATGAAATCTTCATCAACCTGGCACCGTTTCTTGCGAGTCAACTTTTCGCCAGGCTATACGCATCGCGAGCTCTCCATGGTCAGTTTCGTTTATCGACGTTGTTCTTTCAGTTTTGGTCTTCCATTGTCTCCGGAGCCGAAGAAGTCACCGGTAAAATAACCATCGCGCGTATTTTTATACGTAAGAAAGAAATTGAAGATCTATTCTTAATTAAAGGTCGTTCATCTGATTCACTCGAGCTAGTTAATTTAATTAACGGTGACGCACCAAGATCGGCCCAATTGCTAAGTATAGTGCGCGTCAGGTTAGAACAGAGTTTTCACTCCGAAATCATTCCTAAGAGGTTTTATATACTTATTTATAGCCACACATGACAGGCCTTTGTAATAATTCATCAAGCCTCCGTGTAAAAAAGAAAAGAAAAAGTGCTACTTTTTTCTGTTAGGTTTAGAATATTATTTATGCGGCATTATTTCAGGGATCGAGGCGTTCAAAACTTACTCTTCTATAAAGTTTATTTTTCCTTTTTTTTCCTTCTTTTTTCTAGACTCTGGGATCTGGATTTATTGGCTATTTACAAAATGGAAAGTTAAGCTCCGAAAGTTTATACGTACAAGAGCCAGGGGAGATGAGGCTGTACGATAAATTGATAGAATTGCGATATAGATTTCAAAGTTTCGGAGTTTCCAGTGACAAATATGTTTCCGTATCACTCCAATTTCGACATCCGTCCAACCCTCGTTAGTCCGAAAACAAACACACGCGATAATGGATTCAGAGCCTTTGACGACCATCAAGGCTTGTCTATTATCTCTGTTTTAGACCCCTTCCCTTATTATACTGGAACAAATACATTAAAAACAGAGGGAGTCATAACACGTTGCGAATATCGAAGTTGAAAGCTCGCACACTGTGGATAGTCATCTTTCATTTCCATCTGACAGTCTTTCAAACGAACAACACGATTTTAAATATTTCATGAAACAGAATACGCGCTGTTAGGTGGAGAGTCCATCGATCAATCTAACTAAGAGAATTACTGGTCACAAAAAGTGTTCATTTTTTTTTTCAAATGCATTCGTGCACACTGAACTAATTTCAGCTGGAAATATAGGAATTTTCAGTTTTAGTTGTATGAATTCGTGAAGAAACCTGAATATCTGAATATTTCTTGCTGAAATTTGGGGTGAACGCTCATTGTCAGTCCATCAACCCAAACAAGCAGTAATGTCATTTTTACACCCTGAATTTTCACTGATTTCGAAAATTCAAATGTCGGCAATTTTCAATATTTTTGGCTGAAATGTGGCATGCGAACAACTTTTATTATCCTAAACAATCAAAATAAGTTTTCTCCAGCCTCAAGCTTCACGGTATGTTTCACGAATCTCAGAAAAGCATTTGGAATAAAGTAGCCAGTCACCTAAGTAATACGGTCGCTGAACTTTTCCCCCTTAAGACCCAATTCGAAAAAGCGTTGCTAATGTAAGTATCCGTTGAATAACGTCTTTAAAAATTAAATTTTCTTTCGTTAATCAGTTGATTTGCAGGACGAAAATAACCTTTGCCAAGCACATTGCCAATGCTACACAAGTTGGCGGTTAAATTCGCGAACAAGTCTACGTCAAACGGTAGATTGTTTTGGTTTAATTAAATTAGACCCACGCGGCAGAGTTCACCCCTGAGGCTCGACTTTCCGAATAGTATCTTGGCTAAGTCGACGACGACAACAGGAAATCTTAATTTCGTTTCAGTTTGTTCAAAGTTTGACACTATTATTATCAAGCAGCACCTATAATTCAAGAGCACTAGAGCAATTCGCAACCCTTAGCCAAACGAACCGTTACTACTGGGTGCCGGTTAAAATTCCGAACGACCAAAAAACAGAACGGCCGATACCTCGATTTTTTTTACATACGAATTCAAAAATAGCGAAACATTAGAAGAACGATTTTTTAATTATCGAGCGCCGAAAAAATCGAACGTCTATTCCAGCGAAAGGTTATCTATTCGAACGCTCATTTCTTCGAAAAATTTATTATACGATATTTAATATTGCGAGAAATCAAAACATCGTTGTTGAAAATAACGATAAGGTCATATTTGTGAATTCAAAAATAGCGAAAGGGTCAGAACTTCGAACAGCCAGAAACTCGAAGAAAAATATAACAAATTCAAAATATTCGACGAGTCAAGACTTGGAAATACAAAATATAGAAAGGTCAGAATAGCGAAAATCGTAATTCTCTGCGAAATTGTACCCTATCTTGATAAATTCAAGCATATTCGCGTCTCTCTGATCAAATAACGGTCTGGGTTATTAGGAAAGCAGCCCTTGTCGACAATTTCGATAGAAAATTATGTAAAGGATCGCCAAAAACATGACAGACGTTGTAAGCATTTGCTCAACTTTCGCTATTCTGATCTTTCGGTGTTATGACCCATTCAAGATTTTGACCGTTCCACTTTTTGGGGCTTTGCTTTAAAAGAAATCGGACTTTTGAACTTTCGTTACATTGGCCTCTCGTAGATTTGACTCTTATGGCTTTTGAACCGTCGATATTCCGACATTCGATATTTGCAGGTTCGCAGTTTTGCCCCAATATGAGAATTTGTTTTCGCTATAAATCGGTTTCGAACTTTTGAAATTCGTAATTCTGTTTTTATATATTTTGGACTATCCTTATTATGACCGATTCTACATTTTAACCGTCGCTAATTTCACTTTCCGATATTTCGGCCGTTCTATTTTTTGGACGTTCGGAATTTTGACCGGCACCCGTTACTACTTTGTCATTGTCAATTCTTTCTCCCTCACATTTCCTTCGACTTTTCGGTTTAGTGACCTTTCGGCTAAATGGCCTTTCGGTGGATTGGTTATTCGGCTCATTGACAAATCGTCGAATTGAATTTCGTGTTTCTGAATTTTCGTCACTTTGGAATTCGTATCTTTGAAAATTCGGCATTTTGACCCGTTGACTTTTTGGTCTTTGGGAAATTCGACCCCCACCCGAATTTCTTATGGCTGAAGGGCTAGTAATCAGCTATTATCAGTCGGTTTCATTCATCGCCTGCAGACGTCACGAAGTTACCTCTGTTCCCGCGTAAAATTTGCAGAATTCCCTCAGTCCAATTAACTTACACAACAAAAATATTTTCCTGACATTTTGTATTGAAAGAATATCTCGAAACCGATACCCCCCTCGCACACCCCTTAAAAAATTACGGTACGTTTTCAGGTGTAAAAACTTCCACATGAATAAATGTACGATAGCTATTGTCGTCATGTAGAAGAAAAATGTACGTTTGGTGTGAGCATTAGCCCATCGAACAAACATGGCTGTTATGTCGAAGAACAGAATTGAATTACGCTACTAAATGATTGATTGATCAGTCGCCGAATATCAGCTCGTTCAGTCGAAACGAAAATAATATTCGTTTACTTGACTTCTGTTGATATTGGAATTGGGTTTTTTTTTAGGGTCAGGATCATAAAAAATATTATTTGGTCGTCACACACGTTTTTGGGGCTACTGGAAACCTCAAAAACACTGAAATCCAAGCATCGAGTCAACCCACAAAGAGCTTAGACTGCAATTTCTCGATTTCTGGCTACCTTTTGCGTAATCCGTGTACAAATCTTTCCACTAATGGGGATAACATGGAAGCAAACGAATCTATTTCAAAGACCTTTAGATTTCCAGTTCCGACCGGGGAAATTGGACTCGCAAAATAGAACCGGGGATTGGGGACTGTCGTTACTTACTTAGCACCTACATATATCCGATAAGTTACCCCTGGCAAGTCTTGTATGCAAATGGAGCGAAACATCGGTACCTTAGAAACTAGCTACATTCAATTAATCAGGATTCAACCTTCCGCACTGCGTCGGAGAACAAAAGTCCGATTTGCTGAATAATGTCTTCGTGCTTTGAAAAATCAGAAAATTTTTATTGAAATAAATTCTTCAGCCTAGTTTTTCAAGTACCTAATCAATATTATGGGAATGAAAAAAGGCTTCGGACATGTCTTTTCTACACCTCCAGTTCGATGTGTGTGTTATTACCGGTCATAAAACAAGTTGTTTCATGTCACATTTTCCGAAGTGAACCTGTATTCAGTATTCCACTTTGTATGTAATCAAATGTGTACTACGTGATTCTTTCGAATATTGCTTTTCTCCTTGATACTTTCTCGAATATGTAAGGGTGGAAAAAAGACCGTCTCGTCGGTTGTAGGGCCTAAAAATAAGTCTCGAATGACTTTTGAGTTTCAGTTTCTTCTCAACAACTCGAATTACCGCACCATTGTTAATGCCTATGAATAATTTGCCACTTTGAAAAAATATATATATATATACATATATATTCCGAAAAATATTAAAAAAAAAAATGGGTACGCGAAGAATAAAAACGTAGTAGTAGCCTGGCTTTTTAGAGGTCGCTTTTGTGGGCTACAGGAAAGGGGCGTTCTGAGGCCCATCAAAGCCATGAAAGCTCTCAATGGTGCACGGCCAAAACCCCCACACATTTACGTCTACTTCCACATCCATTCCGCGAAGAGTGTCTGTTGGGCTTTAACCCGCGTGTACCTCGGCAAGAAATCGTAGGGGCAGTTTGGGCTACCTCTATTTGCCAGGCTTTTACAATTCTGTAAACCGTTTGTCAAAGTGACTCGCAGTCATCACCCCGCCTCTATCTACTCCGGCTTTTATTTTTCCGTGTTAATTTCCACTCTTCGACCCAGATCATACCCATACAGATCGGCGAACTCCGATCACCATCAATTCCAGCTAATTCAAAGACTTCGAAGGGGCATTGATTTTGGGGACACACAGAGGCCGCGAATTGAACCGAACGCGACGTAATCTCATACGTTAATCCATTACGTGGGCGGGTATTGACTCAGGTATTGTCGCTCGTACCTCCAAAGCGAATTGCATCGGCTCGGCGTCCCACTGTCTAGTGTCCGTACTAAACGTGGTTGAGATCCGACGGTATGCTGGTTCGGCTACGTCGGCACCGGGTCGCCGGATCCTTGGGTTGTGTGTGCAATTCGTATCAAAGTACCAAAGTCCCTCGGTACGCAAACAGACTACGGTACCTGTTTCGGAACTCGGTTACGTGTTTCGGTTGCTCGGTGCGTGTTCCGTCTAACGTACCGTTAATGGAAGGCCTTGTTCCGTCTGGACTGTAATCGGAATGCCTTCCAATATCGTAGCGGTGCGTCGCACGAAGACATTCGGGACATTTAGAACATTTGGAACATTCCCCGCGGGCTTTTGTCAAGGACTTGACACACACGGACAGATTATACCTACGCGAAACTTAACTGCGAGGATGCGCTTGCAATTCTAACGACCACCGACATCCACATCCTTCGATACCTACCCCCACAGACTTCGCAACTCCTTCCTTTCAATCTAATTGCTCCACGACCTGCGAACTCGCCTTCATAGGCTTGCAATTAGACGTACAGCTGTATATGTATTTCGGTCGCATAACGTTTATCTATTTTAAGAAACAATACTCATGACCATTCGATACCCATTTCACAAGTTGATAACTTGAAAGAGCAGAAAAGAGAAGAGGAATCATGATCGAAGTGAAACATTCTATCTGGCAATACCATCATTGGTGTTTTTATGGCGTTTTGATATGATACTGAAACCCCGGCTCTGGCGTGATTTAAGGGTCGTGATAACATAGGACGTTGAACATTGTAAGTACAGGTGAACCTAATATACCCTGCCGCTCGTTAGTGGCGATCACTCAGCCGTGCTCGATTACTTTACCTGAAATCCTCCATATTCCGTTAGACCGCCGTCAATACAAGCTTGTATTTTATCGTCGCGTGGTACCACCGCCTCCGCGCCGTCTACTTGATCCACTAATGCTATAACGAGAATTGCATTTGCTGTAATAACATTTCCTCTCCCCGCCTCGAAACATGGCGCCCGACAATCTTGAGCGAAATTGCATCAGAATCGATCGATTGTGAATGGAATACATTCGCCAATAACGGGTTCGCGAGACTCCGTCTGCACACCGTCGGGAAAAAGCAGAACTTCCGTTTTCCATTTCTAATTACCTTCCCTTTTCGACGTATTCCGACTACCTCGTCTACGGAAGTGATGATGCACGTAGCCCGCGGTTATATCTAGTGGAATGTACGTGCTTCCTACTTGCCAAAGGGGTCGTTGTCATGCGATCTGAGCCTGCGGGAGAGGTCAGTCGTGTCAGGTCGTACTACAGTCCTCGGAACTTTATTCGGAATTGGTTTGAACGTGGAATCGACAATCCGATTGAAAAGTTTGAGGGTAAAAACAAAACCAATGCTGTACGTAGATAGGCGTGTGTCGATAATAACCAGTGGGAAATAAATGAAGTCGCCGAGCTTTTCACTGTGTTCCGTTTCACATGCAGTTAATACGAAGCTTTCCGGGGCACTCAGGGCTCGGTGATGCAACCACAAATTTCAAAGCAAATTCGTATGTCGCGAGAAGATGACCCGCGAATTTGTTACCGAGCGCGATTTTCATAATTAACGATCCTCGGGATATCAAATATAAATCCGTGGTCCGTATTCCAGGATTATACTGCACCCCCGGCGCCGCCGCCAACGTCGAATGGATGATTTTAATTGCTAACGTCCAGCAATGTGGGAGCGTGTTCGGTATAGTTTTTCAATTAGGAAATAAATTCGATTCGATGAATTTCTTTGCAGTCAAAGACAACAACTCCGTCCGTTAGCGTGACCTCGAACGATGTAGATGAAAACCAACGTATTTCAACGCTAAATTAATCGTGGATACGAATTCCAACCGAGTCTTGTACGGTTAATTAAGCCGTCCGCTCTACCTCGTCCGCTGATTCTGTTTTAATTTCGAGGAAATGTGGTCCAAATTGTTCGAACCAGACTTTCAAGTTATGATATGGTCGATGATATTCGTTGGACGGTTCGACGAGGAGTTGAACTTCATTCCCACGAGGGTACCTCAGGTCTGAGGCAACGCTATTGTCGAGTTCCTTGTTCAGAGTATGAAGTTGGCTGTTTAGCAATGACTGTTGCGAAAGCTGCATTGATAGAATGTGAATAGCGGCGGAAGTAAATATCGCGATATTCAATGGGAAAGACGCTCAGCTACCGCGTGGAACAATGATACAATAAATCTGAAGGGAAAACCGGAGAGGGAAGCTAGCCGCTATGGAGCAATTAAAAAGTGGGGCTCGCCTCGAGAGGGCTTGTTACGACCGCACCGGAGCATTTATCATTTTTTCCCCGCACCAACCCCAACAACTCACGCTTAGTTGAATTCCACTGTTTCTCTATTTTATCTTCTTTCCAATAACGATATCCAGCCTTTTCAGCCCACGAAATACAGCCGGCTTGTGATCCGATAGTAAACGATCTCTTTATTCTCCTCATGCAGTTACATTCCAAATACACTTTTAAAGAATTGACCTCGACATAAACTAACAAAAACGCGTCCAGATTTGAAGGAAACGAAAAACAGAAGTCCAACCCTGGTGTGGGAGAAGTAATAAAACCCCAGGAAGATAAAATTTGTAGGGATGAGGGTCGCGCGTGACACAGAGACTATCAAAAGAATTCTCTTCGGTGGAAAAAGGGACCGGAAGACCCAAGGCTCGGAGTTGAAAAAGGATACCTCTGTAGTCATGTTGACTCTTATGCCTCTGTAGCACATGGCTATAGTTTAGCGTGTGCGGAAATGTTAATTTGAAACTTGATTCGCAAGAATGGTTTGTTGGTACAGCAGTGCACAAAGTAGCGTTGGGGTACTACATGGGCGTTGATTTGCCTGACTGCAGAAACCGTACGTGCGCTACTATTATTCAACTATTATTACAACAAAGAGGCACGCTCCAAATATCCCGCCCGGTGGTGCATTCTTGCATTGTATGTTCACCATTGTCCCGCCCACGCACTGTTGCGCGTTTGAGCACGCAGAGCTCCTGGGTACTGGGAAATTTTTTATTTATTGTTTGTTCCGTTCAAAGAAAATTGCTATGCCATTTCCAGAAACGAGACACACGGAAAAATTGAATTGTTTCTCAGAAAATTTATCGACCGACTAAACTACTTGTGTGCTTTTATTTTCTGACCTAGTCAAGCACAAATTCTTTTATGTATTTTATTTATTTATTTATTTCGTTTACTCAGTCCCTCAAATACTCAACCTAACAATTTGCTCAAATTCCCCTCTATTCTTATCGAAGCTGTAACCTGCTGCAATCAAGCGAAGGCTTCAATTTTCGTAGATATAGACCGAAATAAAGATCAGATGGCACTCAGTTCCGTATCCAAAAGTGCGGAGTCCCTCATCCCCGACCGTTTGGTACTATTCCACGCAAGCTTAGCCCGTTCAGAATGAGTTCTTGAAAAATTAATGCAATCACTTATGCAAATCGGTGGTGCTCGCTTTGATAGCGTCCCCCCCATCCCATTACCTCACCACCAGAGCTTGGAGAACCGCCGAAGCAAAGTGTTGGGTGAGCAACTGACCGTGTTAACTAGATAAGCGGTGAACCTGAAACTTCACACGCTATTAGCTAAAGCACAGTTCAGATTAAGAGTAACTTACGACCGTTTGATGTCGAAAAATTGGAATATTCCTGTTTCCTAGACTCGTGCCGCAGAATTTGCACACTTTTATGCGGACCGTGCACGAAGATACGCTCTTTCGTGGAAGTTATTAATTCTGGAACAAAAACTCGCACGTGGAACGTTTATGGCGAATATCCTCTGAGGCGAGTAATCTCCACGGGCGGAGTCGGTTTATGCGTTGAAAAAGCGAAATTTACGGGGCAACGTCAAGTTCTGTGGCACGCTGCACCATGGTCTATCATTTGTTTGCCACGAGTTGCAGCCAGGATGAGAAGATATAGCTAAGCAGGCTTGGGCTGGATGGTTCGTTGGAAATTTAATTAACTCGAGATTTGTTCAAAGTTCGAGCTTATAGGGTAGATTAATAGCTGAAGACAACGTCGCCGTCTCAAGCGGAGACGTGTATACCCTAGTTGTTTGCACCGCGCAAATATTTCCGGTATCTTTATACCGGCTGCTTATATTGGCTATCAAGGGTCGGCCGAATTAATTAGGAAGAGTTTCGGGCCTCCCTGCTATCAGCGGCAACGACTTTAATCAAAAGTATGCCTCTCTGAACTCAGACAATCGATAGGCGTGGGAAAGGAAAATCAACTTTGAAAATCAATTGACGACGAAATGGTTTAGGCGATTCAGAATCGGTGAAAGCACTGAGCAAAACAAGCATAAAGAAATCCTGGTTGAAGGTTCAAGCTTACCCCTTACGGCGGCAAAATGAATCATTT
The DNA here is from genome assembly GCA_018420115.1 of Euura saliciscinereae. Classification (NCBI taxonomy): domain Eukaryota; kingdom Metazoa; phylum Arthropoda; class Insecta; order Hymenoptera; family Tenthredinidae; genus Euura; species Euura saliciscinereae. Next base: position 33,633 of record JAFFZH010012562.1, read on the forward strand.
TTACGACTAGGAAGTGATAGGATCTCGGGCACCTTCGGGCGCACGTTGTAAATAAAAGTCGAATGCGGAAGTACGGTGTTTCAATATCCGGTAGGAGTCAGCTGCTGCCGTAAGCAGAGGGGCGTGCAATAAAATGAAACAGTAAAATGTACGTGAGCGGCGAAGAAGATGCGCGTGCTACGCAATACCCTGTCTCACCATTTCCAGGTCGCACTCGAACCTCTTGCGAGTCGGCTACGTAGGTCTTGGTTGAAATGAGAAAACCTTTGGGGCCGCAAAACAAGAAAAATTTTCATGCCCACTTCTAGCTACCACTGGAAGCTCTTCAAATTTCTTTCACGAGCAAAGAAATAATTCAAAGGGTTCAAAACAAAGAAGGTAGAATGTTGGAAAATGTACTTTTCTCAACTTATACCCTTTTGCTCCAACCCGTTGCCAACCAACGTTCAATTTTGAGAGCAGATATTGAGGCTATGAATTGAATATGCTCTTACCGAACCGGCTACGTAGGGATGGCGGAGAGAACTACAATCAGGGGGGAACACCCTGCATACAGCATAGAACATTTCAGAATTACGCTAAGCCTGCTACGTGGAAGTGCATTTGACTACCAATCAGTACCCATCATGCTCGAGAGAATCGTGCAAGTACGATGAACTTGATTGAGCGCTGTCAGATTGATGGATAATGTATGAAAACTCGTGACAGATGATATTTTTCATGTTGCTTTTTGGTGAGTGTGAAGATTGCGAGACACCACTGAACGAAAGAAGAAACGACCTGCACTGAAAACTGTCGATGGATCTTCTTCGACATTTGCATCTTTCATTCGGAAATGCAGAGCGCAGACACTTCGGAGATAGCTTCTTGGTCTGAATGTAGGTACCACTGAGAGAATAATGTGATGGACGACGAAAGGACCTCCCGGGACCAAGTCGAAGTCTTCGAAATTTGATAGATGAATCCGCGTGCGCGACTCTTCAAGAATCGACTTATACTAAGGGGTGAAGTTAATTAAACTGAGTAGAGTCGAGGCGATTCAGGAAAACGTGATTCGACGTGCCGATGTCACCGACACAAGCAGCCAAACGTCATGTCGGTTGGATGCAAGTTATCGCTTAACCGCAACTGTCAAAAGTTTTGACTGACAGGTGTTTTGTCCAAGACTTTTCCTTTCACAAGACTCCCTTTCTTTGATTTGTCTGTGTGGGTTGGCAGCTTTCATATTTTTCACGGTACATAACAAGTATTGATTCCGCCAGTATTTAATCATCCTCTTTTTACGTCACGGTCATGGTTACGTTGTTACCCTTATTTACGTTACGGGTGAGTTGAAATTACGGAGCTTGAGCGATATTGCGTATCGCAAATACCTACTTTGAACGCGAAGGTCGGGCGTTAACGAATGCTGTGAGTCGAGAAATAATCAAAATTCTATCTCAAATTTCACAACTGATGATATTCATCCGGATAATTTCTTGCTCCTAATGAAAAATTCTACCCTTGAATAATCAATTACGCAAGTATGCTTGAGACTATGATTGCGATAACATTAGACAAATAAGTTCGCGATCAAGAAAATTATCATGAAGATGCTCAATCTCTTGAATCGCGATAAGGTGTGAATAGTAAGATGAGAACATGTTTAGTCACTCGAGCAGGTGAGTCGGCAAGACACAGGGAGAGAAACCCCAGCTCTAGCTCGAGAGATGGTAAAGTGAATTAATGCGAGGATGTAGCGCTCCAGTTACGTTGATGTACATTCGTAGCGTAGGTACAAACATATTCTGGTATCTCCGCAGAAGTTCCTGGATCTAAATTCCGTCCCATTCGCGAATCCGGAAGTCATGAGTTGGAATTACATTTCCGCCACGGTTATTGAGAGCCTCGCAATTCTCATTTGCTGTTATTACATTTGGTACCTTGTTACCGGGTTGCAATCCACCCGCTATGCAGCACGACACGGAATAGTAAGTTATTTGGCGAATACGGAAAGTCGCCAATATCCGATGAGCGTCAAGCTTGCAATCCAAACCGAAGGAGAGCGCTGTGAAGTTCGCACGAGGCAATCAATAGTGCGGAAAGTAGAGCCTCAACTATGTGCGCATGCGCTGTTCTGCAGCCGTTTTTACTTCGCACACGCTGCACAGGCATATGCGCAAACTTTTCCAGCCGGTATTACACGGAATACAATTTTGGGAAGTGATACACTTCAGCCAGATGAAATTGGATAAAAAATTCAAGCGACGACCGACAGAAATGATCGTAAACGAAGAACTGATCATGTCTCATGAAAATTTGACTCATCTTCCTTTCACAGAGAGCTATTCTCGTGGCTTAAAATATTCAGACGACATTTACAACCCAAATTGGCGGAGGGAAAAGGACTGGCACAGAGTGGTGAACGAGTATACGTGAACCACAAATTGATTTTAGAATGCGACCACCGCCGAAATTTCAGTCATATCATTACGTCGGCGACATTCAATTCACTTTCAATGAGATTGCGACACATTTTCATAATATATATACATTTTTTTTCATCTTTCATTCATAGACAATCGACCGGGTGGAACGAGCGCGAACGTTACTAGCTCGCTTAGCCCATAGATATTAATATAATTGACAATTACGCAGGTACGCATGTGCTCGACCCTCGTCAAAACTTTACAGAAAATTACCGCCAGTACTCTGGAGGTATTTGAATAACTTGCGTATCCAAGGGCTCCAGCCGCATTCCCCGACGCGTGTACTTGTCCATGTGGTAAAGTGGTCATCCTAAATAAATTATTCCTTATCAGAGAGTAAATCTATTTACTTTTAATTGCTAGCTGCTACTTGAAGCACGTCGCAAAAACTTTTGCCTGAAAGACTCTGAGATTTTCTGTAAACTATCCAAGGAAACGCCAGGAGAATCTTGAAGCGTCAAGTTTCAAAGTTTTTGGGATGATCCTTGCGTCGGCGATTAAAACAAGGTTGGGAAAAGCACTATCGTCGTAACCTTCTCGCTCTTGAGCTTAACCCCCCCCCCCCCCCCTCCTCCTCTACTCGTCAGGGAAACAATCTTTTCGAGGATACAGAAACGCGGTACGTTACTGATATTAATGGATACCGGATATTAACTTCTTGCTGGCCCTATTGGTATGGATGGCTTTACCACGTTATAGCTTTACCTACTTGAGGGTAAGATGGATCGAGTCTGGCAGACGTTAAACCAGCTCGATGTGCCAGTCGCGATAAGCCTAGTAAACGTTGAAACTACCCCCTCGAGCCACGACGTAGTTGGTAAGGTATACATGTCCATATAGCCGCGTTTTCACCAGGCGAAGTGCATAATATGTTCAACTCGTTAGCATCCGGATGGGTATCAATCCCTCAAACATCAGAAACACTTTTCGGTTAGGGGGATGCCACACTGAAAAATTCTAAATCCTGAATTCTAAGTTGTAGATTGCACTAGGTGATTAAGAAGGATGCAGATGCGGTTGATCGGACCAATGTGAATGACCTGAGACACGCAGGGGTCGTTTAAGACCGAGAGATCTTAATCTACCCTCTTCCCCAATAAGTTAAGATCGATTTTGACAAATGGTAGTAAATTAATCCTCGTGCTGGCAAGGATTCCCCGTTTGGATTGTCGGGAGGTTGATTCTAATCTTAAGTAATTCCGGGATTTGTCAGTCGAGCTTTTCTATCTCTGTTGGGAATCTAGTCAGCAATCCAGATAGGATCGCGGAGAGTTCGCGTTACAATTCTTTTCAGAATTTAATTCGATATAAAAAAAGGTATACACGGATCCCTATAGTTAACCCTCAGGCCTTGTTATGTTGAAATTGTATGTTTGAACTTCGCCACAGCAATGCTGCCCCAAACTGTACGTCAAACTCAGGTGGTGAGGGGTGATTGTGACTGAATGTGGAATCGTTACATTGCCCCTCTGTTACTAATCTAGCAATTAATTAACCGTAGCTATTCAATGTTGGTGAAGTGAAGCTTGCACCAGCACGAAAAGGTTCCCAGCCGTTGTTATCGGACAACCGCTCAACAATACTCGGCAGACCCTTTGTCTGGTCAATATAGCCACGTTCGAACTCTGACGAACTCCTAGAAACTTTTACTTGACCCCCAAACGTTTCAGAGAGGCGTCAAGCTACAGTTTTACTCGCAAATCGACCCCTGAGTAGGTATCGGTACCTATAACACGTCGCTCGTAGGGATGCTGGGTTTGAGTTAAGGCCAATATCTAGAACCATTAATATCATGGTAAGGGTGCGCATTCACCTCGCACAGGTCAAATGCATTGTCTTACTTGGCCCGGCCTTTATCCTGTACAATGTGCCTCAATTATTGATTACTTTCCCAAGTATCTACTCCTCGCTGCCTACACAATGACCCTTCAAAGTCGTATAGCTGTATTGAAAACTCGACACACATTCTTTCCGGATGAAAGAACAAAATCGAACTCACCAAGTGCACGAGGCATTCCAGCCCAGAACAGGGAAGTGTCACTCAATGCTTCCCTGCAAACAAATATGTGCCTTCAATCACTCGGAATCCAGATTTCGCCACCAATGCACGAACTATCGTCGACCACTGTTGTTTTCTTCATATCCGAATTTGTAAGTCAAGGCAACCTATTTGCGGAACTCTATCCTCCCCGGCGATTGAACTCGACTCAAATGCTCTAAGTACGACAATTATTGGTGCACAGAATTCAAAGGGTTTGATGCCTCTCACTCAAGATTACTTGCTGTTGAGACAACGGGAGAGTTGGACCAAACTACACTCTGGATACATACTAGAGACAGAGTACTTACCGTAGCTCAGAGTAGAGGACCCTCGTACGACGTACGTACGGAGGACCAAAATCTTGAACTGGAAAGCAATATAAGTACATTTTTACGGTCCATTGAGTATATATACTGGGCAAGGCGAGTTCTCTCTCCAAACCGATTTGCCGGAAAACAATGTTAAACAATTTACTGGAAACAATAATGCTGCTAGAGACCATTACAATTCCCATTGCAATAGACGAGCCCACCCTGTGCCGCCTCTTTCGTGCGATCCGACTACCGATTTAAATAAATTATAGCCCGACTTTAAGCACTGCTATTACCAGAGGAGACTACTGCATTCCTAGCCAACTCTCTTCTGGTGCAGGGTATAGTTTTATTTTTATCCCCACCGTCTTACCCGATAACGTTTGATTCTTATCGAGAATTTGTACCTTTACAGTTCCACTTCCATTTCTTGGGCTGATAGCAAATACGGGGAATACACTGCTATCTTCGTCGATTCAATATCATCGGTTTTTTGTTTTCTTTTACACATTTGTGTTTCTCCATGGGTGACATTTATTGCACAAACGTTCGACTCTGGTCTACTATCTACAGTCTGAAGCGAGCACCCCGGATCCACCCAACTCTTCGAGAGTGAAATGTATGGAATATATTAGAGACATATTTTTCTCGAGCTCTTTCTTCAAAGGGAAACGTGTCGAAATGGGGGGTGAAATGAAGCAGTAAAAAATTGGCGAAATTGGGTCCAATTTACCCCCTGTACTTGATTGAATCTTAAAATGAACGGAAGAGATGATAATTAAAGAATATGAGACATCGGGTCGTACCGAAATTCTAATTATCCCATTCTGAGTATAAGTGACTTTCTAGCGTTTCATTCTGACACAATTCCATGAGACCCTACGGCTTACAATATCTCTCAAGTTGTACGCGAATTTTCACTAATTCAACATTCATGTGCCGATCCTCAGTACGGGGTAATCTGTGTAACAGAACCTTCTCGAGCTCTATTTGAGATGGTAATTTGTTGCTTTCAGTCGAACCATTTCTACTGTTCGAATTTCAAATTGGCAATTCATTCTTTATGGTCAATTGTGAGAATTTCTGTAAGTCGCTTCCACGATTTCCAATAACTACTCCTAATGATTTAGAGCTCGTTTTGTTTTTCATATTTACCTTTTGATTCACTCCTGGAACGCTAGGACACTAATTCACTAATGGCGCATAACTGGAACGGTTCTATTGAAATAGAATGGCAGCAGACGTACGGTAATTATTCATAAATCTGAGAATACATTAAACTCATCTCTTGAATTACGCTCCACGTTTATATTGTTAGAATAATTTATAATCTTAGAAATTTGTTGGAATTGGAAAGAAATAAGTCGTCTCATTGCCTAAGGATAGACAGAATGTCGTGGCGATAGGTTTTTCGTCACGTAAATAATTTCCACCCACTCAAAGACAGACGGTAAAAAGCGAAAAACGTCCATCTCACACGTGTTGGCAATACCAACTCAAATACCATCGTTTGACAAATACTTCATGGAAAATTCTTGTTTAATTTGAACACAATCTATTTATTCTTCAGTATTTCCTGTCTCCTCTATTTTTAACTAATCTTACTCAGACTCTGACATAAGACGTGAATACTTTTTCCACATATTTGTTGCGTCATTTCTTGTTGAACATTGATTCTATTAAAATTTTATTCAGAATGTAGTGAGTCAAACGCAACTTTTCCAAATATCATTTTTTCTGGTCGTATTTCCGTTGGATAATCACTTTTTTTGTCCATTTTGCCCCCGTGCACGTTGAACGTATTTTAAAACCAAACGCAATTGTTTCGATGTTGCGAAATGGGGAGGCAGCAATCCCTTGGTCGTTGTCGGATGTGCGATTACCTAGCTCTCAGAGTGGTATCTGTTGAGGACAGTCCGTCGTTCTCACGTGTTGAGTGTAACGTGAAAATGGGAATCTCGACGAGCTCGAGTCGCGGAGAAGGGATTAACCGAAAAATCTGATATAATGCAACCCTGGAATACACCCGGGTCCGTGTAGGTTTCCGGGTCCCACCGTACACCAGCTGCCTATATAAAGTCGAGTTTAATATTTCGCGAGAGCTCTATGTGGGAGTACAAAGGGAGGACAGATAACAATGTTTCACCGTTTCCCTCTGAAACTCGGCATGCTCAAGCATTCAACTCGTAATACAATGCTACTGGTAGCTCCGACCTGCGGGGTAACATACCTAGACTGTGCCATGCCGCTCTTCTAAACTGGGCGAAATGCAACTGGCTCATAATTTAGTTACATAATAAAGTGAGAGTAACAGAAATGCGATACTCACACCGGGTTCAACCCCGGACCTCCGGTTATATTTCTAACTTAATATTTCATGAATAGCTTACAATTTTCACACCCCCGTCTCCTCGTTTACAGGTGCAACTGAATTACACGCCGGTTTATTATCGCTCCGTCGCTTCTTAACATGCTCACACTGGTGTTACGACTAGTTATCACAATTGTGAACCTACATCTGTGAGCTGATTTTATGTCGATTGTGTACGCAGTTGGAAATTAATAACTAAGTCTACATACAATATTTGTCAATAAAGGTGTTCATCATTTCTCTCGTCAACATGATTATCAAGAAAAGTATGAAGTCTAGTCCGTATAATCTACGTTCAAAAAGTGTTATCACAATCGGATATTTTTTATTGTTAAATTCAACACGTTGCAGACAGTTTATAATTTCGTAATAGTGATGAATTCTGCTATGACGGTATTCCGCCCTTGTGATTTTCTTATTAGGAAAAATACGAAAGAGGGAAAAAAATTCTCCAGAAATCAAAATTATTTTTCACTGTACATAACGGGAATTTCTTGAAAATTTAAAAACAGGGTCGAAGAGGGTCAGAGTTTTTCTTACTTGCGGATGGTTCTTCATCATGATTCTTGATGTTCGTGGAAAAATAGAAACTGGAGTTTTTAGATTTTTAGCCGATTGCAGTGATCGCACGGTGACTGTAATTGCGACAGGTCACGCGATTGAAATTAATCACAATAGCATACGTAGACAGAGGATGGTTCTATTCGAAACGAACCGCTACACGATTCTACCGTGTTACACTCTTTGTTTCGAATGCAATTATCCTTTCCACCTCGCATCTCTCGCACCTCCAGCAACCCTTTCAATGCCAAATAGAATTTCCCATTTCTCGCTACCCATGAGTTATAATCCGGAGACACGAACTCCCAGTTTGATATAGATGGAGGATGCTAACAGGTTTATTGTGGTCAAAATGTTGTTCGAATCCGAATTCAGTATATTTTACTTCGCGGATCAATAATTCCAGATTTTTTATACACAGTCATTTTGAAAAATGAACGTCAATGAGCTTGTCAAACAAATCGTTCAATAGTTCGTTATCGAAGTTCATATTGATCACCGAGCAAACTTCGCCCGGGATTCTTTCTCCCTAAGTAGTTTCGAATAGAGATTCACGTCAGTCGAAGAGCAGCTTTTAAAATTCTGAAAAAAGTTTCATATTGTTTCTCGTAGCGATCGTGTTTTTGTTTTCCTTTTCAATTATAGTTTGAACGCTACCGAATACATATTTTTCTATTTTCATTCTGTCTTTGGTCTACAGCTTCTCCGCAGTGTACCGAATGAAAGGAGGCTCAATTACTCTCGGGCGTGCATCCGACACAATTTTTTCATTTTTCATTCTTTATTTTCCAAAGTTTATTCTCACTCGTACTTTTACTAAAGTGAAGAAACGAGGTAGACTCATCAGACGATGAGAATATGGTTGCGTAAAAAGGTACTTCCGGATGAAACTCTGACCAGTACTACAGTGGAAATTAACAGGAAAATTGAAAGAAACCATATGCTGTTGATTTACTGAATATTACAGTTCGTCTTCCATGATTTCTAGTTTCAGGAAATCGGAAGTAAAAAATGAAATTTGAATTCCCGATTGTTGACCTTCGCTGAAGTTTGAGATTCAGATACGTCGAAGAGAGTCACATTATTGACGTTCGGCGAATCAGAAGCATCGGTACACATCGCCACTTATATAATACAGAACGAAAGCCCAGGGTTTCAGGATACGAAGCTCCTTCGGGATCAACGGAGGTTTGGACCGGAATATTATTCAGATCCGACTCTAGCAGGAGCCTATTATTGAAGGTATCCAGCCGGCCGGACGACGTGCTGCAAAAGGCCAGATCCGCTGGGAGGCAAATGCCCCTGGTATAAGTAATTCATCGGGCAGACTCCGTCTCAATTTACCCGGAATGTGGATAATACCTTCTACGGCATCCGAATTTCAGTTATCACTCACCGGTAGCTCGATTTCAGCTGGATGCGACGGAAAAATATTCAACGTACGGTCACGCGGTGCCTCATTTTTGTATCTTCCAATTTATCAGCACCACACGAAATTGATCTCATCTGGGAGCAGTCTGTCTGAATCTGTACAGCTGCTGTAGCAGAAATTGAAGAACTCGCAGAACCGCATATGCAATGCCTTCAGGCTCTCCCCGTCTTGCCTTGCCTTCGGCTGATTTCATATATGGCCAAGCAATACCTCGGCCAGTCAGCTTATAAGGCGATCGGTCCTAAGTAATATCGACTTGACTCGACTTTCCGCGCACCTTTCTCCACCGGTCAGTTTAACTGACTCGTGATCAAGACTCGTCCGGGAAATGGTTCGCAGTACCGGAGTACGGAATCTGAAAAGCACCTCGTAATACCGAACAACGAACGTTGGCGTCCGGCAGTCTGTGTCAGACTACAATGGATGAGAACACCGTACTAATAGGTTCCTTGGGAATTCGGTGTCCCGGGTGGATTCCGCGGTTGATAACTCGGAGGTTCAGCCTCCGCACAAAGACCCCGAACTCTCCATCCCTTGAATATTAACAGAGTAAGAAGGCTGAATTATTAAAATTCAGATAGAGAATGGTGGGTAGATGGGTACAGCAGTCTGTTGCAGGACGTGAACCTCGATCGAGTTTATTCAGTCCCTGATGTTCCAGAGCTCATATTTTTTACATGAATGTCTCACCGGACCATGAAAACACGAACTCTGCGTTCTGTTTTTCGATTGATCGAAAATTCTAGTGGTCAGTATTGCCCTGGAATATGATGGGAGGTGAGAGAGTTTGATCCCCCTTTTCGGTTCCTCGTAAACGACTCCCATGTCGATTCGAGAGTGTGGAAAAAGTTACTTTCGATGGAAATTGAAAAGCCAAAAGAAGCTTGTTCTTCGAGGTCAGGCATAACATTTCTACGTTCGACCTTTGGCAGCGTGCAGAGGGTCAACGGATTCTTCGAGTCTGACTAAAGCTCGTTGAAGCAAAAATTAGACCCTGCCAAACCGTTATGGTAAACCAGATAATTAAATGGTTATAGCTGATGGGGTCGTGGTGGAATGCTGGCTTCACCGCTATAATACACGCATCTCTACATCAACCTGCGATAACTGCCTCTCGCTGGACCTCTGACGGACCAGGCTTCGCTTATTAAGCGCTTCATTATCTTTCCGAAGTCAAATACCTGCTGGGAACGCGGAGAACGCATTCGAAAGAGATCAAGACGAAAATGGTGTACTTTGGGAAAATTATTCGAGAGGCATAGAGTTTATTGGCGTTCTTGGATCGGCCTAGGTCCAGCAACGTCAAAGAAAACGGGGTCAGAGTAGAACAAGCGAGAGGTTTTATACCGGCCGGCAGGGTAATTAACAAAGAAGCTCTCGCGGTGATTAATTTTGCGAACACGACCCAGCAACCGGAGATCCGGGGTGGCTGGGCGGTCGGTGATAATAGTGCCTTTGGTGGTACGCGGTTCACATGCTACGTTCTCATTGTCAGTGGCAAAACCCTCCATCTTCCTGTCTCCGGATCAACTCCGGGTATCCCACATCGCGCATAAGGCGGACTGGGAAGGCGCAGTCGTCGTCGCTCTGCTAAATCTACCGCGGACCCGAAACCAACGCATCCTCATCGTTTCAATTACCACGGTTTCTACTCCGCAACACTGCAGAATTCAGTATCGGAGGAGTTTAAGACCAACCCCTCCCAGTCAGACGCTGCAGTATTTCACACGTTTCTCCACTACATTAAACCCCGCGTTGTATAGCGTACGAAAACGTACGTATTGCCTCACCGAGTCGAACACCGAACTCTGGAAGGCTGTTACACAACGACTGGGTTTTAGTTCCGTGACGTTTCGTACTTGCATTCCCGTACTATGTCCTTCTTCTGCCCCCTTCTGGAGCAACGGCAGGTGGGCTGGGGGACGATGCCACGACGACACGTCAAGGCTTTAATGGGATTCTATTTACGTGATTCGTGCCCTGGCTAGACAAACATTCAAGTCTTCCCTCTGCCCTCCCTTATTCTCTAGCCCTGACGTTTCAGAGTGAAGGAGTGTACGGAGTGCCATTTCACATTGGGGTAACGCGAAAGACCGCGGGTTAACTACTTAGTAGTAAGTCGGGTGCGCTTCCTATCCGATGAACTTCTTGCAAATTGGCCTTCGCCCGTAGTTCCTCAAGCATAATTCATTAATTTTCACTCCGGAGAGTCTTTCACCATGAATCAGGTCTTCTAGCTTCCGTCGAAATTAAATCCCCAACTTCTGGGTTGTGAGATAAGAAAAAAGTATGTAGGTCTATTGGAACGTTTTTCTTATACCAATCCGCAAGGTTTTTCTTTTATGTAAAAGGAGAAATATTTTCGAGGTTTTGTGCGACGATCAATTATTTCTGACGAAAACTCGTCGACAACAAGAGTGCCGCCATATGGCCTGAGGGTAGAGGTAAAACAAATCGACATAAAACTCGGAAAACAAATTAAATACAGGGTAGATTAAAGTTGGATATGCGGTATGAGATGAAACGGCTATTACCTTACAGCTCGGTGCTTGGGCCAACGTAGGTACGAAATTCGTAGCTTTTTAACGTGATACCACCTCTCCACCCTCCGGCTCCGTTCCATCTCGTAAATGCGTTTCCCTATGAGAGGGGGTTTACCCGGAGGGTAAGCTTTTCATTTTCGGAAAATTTTCATACCTCTCTCTCTCTCTCTCTCTCTGTTACTTCTGGCGATGAGCAGGCTCTGCTATCTCTGGTATACCTGCACCAAGTTTTCCGTATCTCAAACCGCCGACATATTCTTTTGCCTTTTTGCGCATCGACGTCAAAATTAGAAATCGTCTCGGGCTTAACCAGATCGGTCTAAGAAGTACCTTACGGTGATCAGCCATGCGGGGGTATATAATTAATGATCTATGAAGCCGTTACACTTTTAGCAGCGATAGTCAACTCCATGAAAATCAGTCAACCCGACTTTTCGACCTGTCGATAGTGAAATTTGACTCTTTTATCCTTTGGGAAGAAAAATGACACCATATTTATTGGAGATAAAGTTTCTCTCAAATGTTTTCTGGGCCAAATCAAATTCCATCCCGAACAAAAGGTAACTTCTGAAGGTCTCGAATGCGAAATTTCACCCCGACGATAACGTATGAGGAAAATTATCGAGAGAGTACAGCTAATGCTTTCTAGCTAATTGTGACCGAGGAAGAGGTTGCGCTGACAACGAGACGTTGGGGTGGTAATCGCGCCGTGTTAATTACCGTTTCGTAAATAGAACGTATTAATGATCTTACGCAATGCCCCTAGGGCATGTTTTAATTTGTGTTTTCATGTAACCGGAAGCCATGTGGGCTCCGCTTGGTCGTCTAAAATAATTATCGACACTAATTGAAAAAGAGCTTGGGAAAATGAACGGGGAAAATGAAAGCCCAGCCTCTTCGTCGTTCGAGAGAAGTTTGGTACCGAACGAAAATAATGTGGCCATCATAAATCTCGAATATCAAAGTAAAGTCGGCGAAGAGGTTGAGAACAAGATTAAATAAATGAGAGTGCGGAAGGCGAAAAATAAAACTGAGGCTACTTTACCCACCGTTAGCGAAGAGAGCGAGGGAACCACTCATAACGGGGCATTCGATAAAAGTTTCACCCCTCGTAGGCTTTTTCATCCCCGAAGAGCCGATCACCCCCTAACCGATTTATATCAGGTATGAAACATATCTGCAGAGACGGCCGAACGCGTAGATCGAATTTTCGCGAGTAGTAGGTAAGGGTCGGTTGAAGGGGTCAAAAGTTGATACGGCAACAGGCGAGAAGGTTGCTGCCGGCCGAATCACAATCGAACGTTTGGACAAATTTTCATCAGCGGACCTCGGTGAAAGGGCTTCAGTATATAACGAAAAAAAAAATCGCTCCTTCGTTGATGAATATTCATTAGATATTTCCCAAAGGACGAATTAATGCAGGGCATAAATATGTAGCTTGTTACGTCAAACCCCTCAACCCGAGGCGTAATGACGAGCAAACAATTTCACCGGGCGGTATACGCGTAAAAAATGATTACTTCCCGTGGCGAGATGATAGGGGTACGACATGGAATACTGCATGGCGTAATATCACCACCCCCGTCCGCTCCTAGACTCTGCCAGGGTGACGGTGTGCATAGGTTGAATAAAAAGGCATAACATATTTCATCCCGAAAACAGGGACAGGGTTATAATTTATTTTGTAACCTACATAAATTTTGCACGAGGCAACCTCTCTAGCTATTCATATTGCATTATTTCCATGGTTCCCAAGGGTCGTATATTAGCCGAACTGCTAGACTTATAGATTCCGCAATGGTATGCCCATGATCTAGTTCGAACACCGCGAATCCGGACGTCGCCTGAGCTTCACCCATTCATTTTAGACGCCAATCGCCCGATACATCTCTGAACACAATGAAAAGCAATAATTGGGAAATGGGATATTGGACGACTACCCTTACCTCTAACGAGATACGAACACGTTCTTCATCATTTACTGATACATCGCCACGCACCACCTCCGCAAATGTATAGTAAGCTTACTTAGTAGCTTATAATTCATCAAGCTCGCTAGACTAGGACAAAGAAAACTGAACACGTACCTATAACTTCTCATCGTATAAGATGGATGACTAGCTCATTCTGCCACAGGGCATTTAAGCTCAAATTCTCTCGGCGAAAATCCAAAGTTCAGTTGATGAGAAATATTTCAAGAATTTACTTTCCGGGATCGAGAAAACTGTCATCAAGGCCATCATTGTTGACCAATCACTTATGTATTGTTTCATATTGCTTTGATTCTTGTATTTCTTTCTCCACAGTCCAAAGTCGTTTTATCTACGAGGATATCTCCACGGTAGAACCAGCATGTTGGTAAATAGAGCGGAGAGTACCAGGAGTAGCAATAAAAGCGACTTGTTCAATGTCTGTATAACGGTATTTGATATTGGCATGAATTCGATCACGTCAGAGTGACCTATGTTTGATCTTTGTAGTTTGTCTTTATATAAATCTTTATATGGGATATCCTGCGAAGTTGAGATTGCGAATACTTTTATTGCTGACGCTATTTTTCTTCGAATCTTATGACCCACAGGCTCAAGATTTTTCGCGAATCTTCATAATTGATTGGAAGAAGTATCGAGCTGAGGCAGATTTGACAAGGTTTTCCTCTCCTCGACTATTTTCAAGTTACGCCGCTTTTGCTCTGTAGTATTCAGAGAGTTCATCGATGCTAAAGCTCTCGAGCTTTTCTCCTCGTCCATTTCCCTCGGCTGCCTACTGGGCCGAATATAGCGACAGCTACTGCCTCTAGCCACCTTGCCTGAAGTATATATATTTACTTTGAACACAAACTGTACTGCACGCCGAACAGTCTAGCCTCTGCGTTATAGGTACAGTTTGGTACGCCTTCCATCTCGGTATGAGTGTATCCAATGCTGGACCATGTGTAAGCTAGACACTATGATTGGGACCCTCCGCTCTCGGCTGGCTCTCGACGCTCGTGGTAACTTTAGAAAAGAACTTGACGCCTCCATCGAGTTAACTGTCATATGACGACAGCTGTTTGCCGTTTTTAAATTAAAACCAACAGAACCGAGTCGATTACTCTTCAAGATCATCTCCGATCGGACGTTACTCATTCCAGATCCGTGAATTAATCCTGATGCCACATGATGATCTCTTTGAGGCACAGGGCTCCATGAGAATACACTTCGTTTCAATGGCTATTTACAGGCAAATCAGGTGATGAGCGACTGCAAATTATTCCATTCGATTTCATTCAACTTCAATGAGTAAAGGGTCGTTTGTCCTGAAATTAACGTAGAGCATCGCATCCCAACGTTGAGCGTGAAGCCAATCCAGTAGCTGTATCTGAGCCAAGAGTGTTCTGGCTAGTGTCAGACTGCTTGCACCACTTGGCTGAGGTGTAAATATCCCTACTTACGAGTAGAGTTCGCCTGATTATTTAAGGACTATAACTTAAGATAGTAAAGTGTATACTCGAATTTGTGCCTCACTTTTGTTGTCTATCTCAGTAGCAAGTGGCCCAGTAGCCTGCTGCAGTGCACTCTCTTTGGTGAGAGGTAGTGGAGTGCACGAACTTTAGACACGTGTTGAAGTACGAATTGACCGATAATTGAATTACAGTTGTTACGTTCGAATCCACAGACCGCAGCTGCCGACTCTACTTCACTTCCGTCTCTACGTATTTATAAAATACATTGAAGTTATCCGTCATTATATTTAATCCGAACGATTTCATTTTATTTTTATTTGCATTTGTGCTCTCGCAGGTGAAGACAGACATGCCAAATCCTGTTTGAACGGAATGATTGGATCCATAAGAGAGATGTGAGTGGGAATAGAGAATACGGAATTGAGGCGGAAAGGAGATGAAAGAAAACCAAAGATCACCGAGGAATCGTGTGTACCTATAAAACGGGCAAAGGCAAGGACGTACACGTGGGTATAAAGGGACAAAGTCGATTCAAGTCAGTCTTGTAATATTGACATTGAGTTTCGGCGCAAGCTCGTCACAATCCCCAAAATTTCCTCTATTGGGTTTGTTTCTGAGTTGCGAAGTGCTCGTATTGCTACTTTCCAGAATAGACACACAGTCACGGTAGCTTCTCGCCCTTCACCCTTCACCCTTCACCCTTGCCCTTTCCCTATCTCGTTACTATTGTAGATGAGGGTGCAAGGCATACCGGGTGTTTATTTAGCTTAACACTTGGTAATGCTCCTCACTCCCAGGCCCAGTTGCTGTTTATACTTCTCAGAGTCGAGGGCTTATTCCCAGTAAGGTTACTGCCCGCATCTTTCTCGGGGTGGAACCGTATCCACAACCCCCTAGGGTCTCCTCAGCATCCATTTCCACCTACCATACAGTCGGGGTAGACGATATTCGCGTTAAAGGTTACAACTACCCGGGGGAGTTAAAATTGGGTTAGCGTTCCTTATCCATGTTGACTACTAGGATTTAGCAAACCAACAGCGACCCCTTCGACTCACCCCCACCTACACAATCTTGTCCTCGGTTTAGCGCAACCGACGGTGGAATTACTCCATGCCAAGCAGCACACTCTCCGTTCCCCCAGAAAATTGATAGATTGCGTCTATCTATTTCGTCCTTCTCTCTCTATTACTATATTCGATTCAAATATACTATCTTCTTGTATATTGCCGGCTATGGCTACCCTACGATTTCAAGACTTCAAAAACTTCAAAAAGACTTTATTTAACTGACTTACATTGGCATAATCTGAATACAAATCTGAAATCATCTGTCTATTCATTCGTTTTCGAGATCGTCAATCGTTATGACACCGCATTGCATATAGTCTCGCAATTTTCTCTTCAGCACTCTTATTATTCCAGGGTAGCATTCGCGTCGGTTGATTCCCCAGGTGGCTGACGGGGGGTAGTCGTGAACTCTACGGATAAAGGAGGAAAGGATTTTTCCTAGATTTCCTTCAGGGTTGACCCATTGTCTCCTCTTCTCGCCTCAGCGGCAGACTCTGCGGGGTTTTGGTCCTGCCGGCGTGCGGCGCAGTATTTCGATGAAGAGGAATACCTCCCAGGAGATACTCTCCGTGCGGGGAAAAGTCTCGGGTATCTCCTAACGCTGCGCGATCACTGACGGTTCAGGATTCCGAATCGCCCGCGGGATATCCGGGATGTGACTACACTCCAAACGCGCGAAGGATTCGATTCTTGTTCTGGCTCCGCTCATTTTTTCCCATCTTATTCCACCCGCCCTCCACGAGTTAGGTGTATCATGGGTTGTCTGCTCCACCTCTCCTCGTGCTACGTTACAAATTTATCACGCCAGGTCACATTTTATGGAAATTCACGAACACGTCATATACGGCATATACCTAACGTAATCTTGATAAATTGCCACAGATTTGTTAGTCTTAATGTATACTCAGGAGAGACACCGTGGCGGTTATGTTTAATAGGATGTATTGGAAAATCTATAATATTAAAGGACACGCGTATAACTACGTAATTGACGGAGTGTGATTAAGGCCACGAGAGTGTAAGACGTATCTCACGATAATATTTCAGCGTATGACTTTTGAAAATGAATTCTGGTCTATAGTTGCACATCGCTGCAGTTTATTGCACGACTGGTCGTTAATTTTCATCAGAGCAAACGGTTTCAGATATTATTCGATAGAACAGCCCGCGAATAAACATGTGTATGTATATACATGTATATATGTCGCTAAATATTCGTTGTGCGAAGCAGCATTAATCATCTTGCACAAACTTGGACAAGCATACACATATCATTTTTACGAGGGTAGGTGAAATTAAATTTCGTCGTCGTTTATTATTTCTTCCTTCCTTTTTTGTTTTATGTTTCATTTCTTTCATTTTCATTGTTTTCCCACTTCCACCGCTTCCCGCTTTAATGTATGCACTTTAATCAGGAACAGTCGGTCGTTGGGGGTGATTGAAATATCGCGTCGTTGAGTCGCGTGTGGGAACGATTAATCATAAACGTTGTCGTGCTGTGCCACCTAGTAAATCGCAATCGATAATCGTGCAATAAGGGAAATAAAGTGTAAATAAGTCGGGGTAAATCCCGTGCCATTTATTTACCGCAGGCCCTACGTGGGTTTGTGTATCTGATCGATTCGCATTGTCACAGTGAAAGTGCGTTCTGCCAACCCCGACTAATATTCGCCCTTTTATAAGTGTCACTCCTCTTGTCTCTCTTTCCTTTTCTTTCTCCTGTGTTTCTTTTGCGTCGTGCGTGCGAAACGCTAGGTATTCGAATGAAATTTGAAAGAAAGAAAAGAAGAAAAAAATACGCCGTGCGTAAAGCCGCGGCGACGTTCTACCGCGTTATTCTACGTCTCCTGACGAATTCATACCTTCGCAACCTCATATCAAGAAAAGCGCTACTGAATCCGCCATAAACCCGTGCTGGGCTACCCAACCCCCACAGCCCTCACTTCAACTTTTATTATCTCTACAATATACCCAACCAACCACCCGCCCCAACGCTATACATGTGTGTAAGTACATACAGGCAAGTCACAGTCCCGTTCCTTCACGTCAAGGAGAGTACTCAAAGCTCACTTGACTTTTATACCTCAACAACGACATGCCCAAGTTTAATAAACTTTCGTATCATCGGGACGATCTTGAGAATTTGATTTTGAAAATATTTTCCAGTTCTTTCCGCAGCGTGGATGTACCTCGGAAGTTATATCTGTGAAGAATGGGGAGAGGTAATAACGTTATAGAAGCACTAAATTATTAATTCCCATCGCCGACCTCGTTAAAGGATTTTTAAAAGTTGGCTGACTTTTTTTAGCGCTCAATTAGCGAACCTTTCAAGATATTAATCTTCTTGTCAACGGCGAGACGAGGAGAGTTCACGGTCCCAGATGGTGGATTATTTTTTACTTGAAAATAATAATCATCCAGCCCCCTTATTTTTCTGATGTACACTGACAGAAGGAACCGGGTTAGGATGGATATCGATTCGTTTTGCACGCCGCAATCTCCGCGGGAATTTCATCTCGGTGTTGGAATCAAACGGCAAACCACGTAGTCGTCAGGTCGTTACATCGTGGCAGCCAATAAATAATTACCAGTGCCTAATGCGTTAACGCCTACTACCTGGACCAGATTCTACGTCGATTTGGTTTGACGTGTAACAGTGATTAATCGATGGTGGTGAGAAATTCGCGACACGTTTTACTTCGGGTCCCAAACACACGTTTAAAATCTGGTTTAAATTAGCACGACAATTTTCACCCTGGTTCGATTTAACGTTCAAATTACTCACAGCATCTGTCAGACGTACGTTTGCCACCCCTCGAGAGCGAACTTGGGATCAACCCCTTACGACATCGACAAGTGTAAACTTGGATGTATATCATTGATCAAGAATTACTCACTGCACACTCGGTTATTTGAATTTCTGAATAGACAAGGACGAAGGCGTTGCGTGCTTGAAGTTCCTCAGCTTCATTTTATATCGAGCACTGCGGAACCAGGAACTGGAAGACAACTTTTGTGACACAAAAACGCAAAGCCTACAGCTGCTAGGATATTTGTTATTTTACTATCTAAAATACTAACATGTCCATCAAAGACGGTAATGCGATACTTTGAGATGACAATCTTTTTTATTTGCGTACGTAGTTTATCTTTCTTGAAAACGACTGGAATTGGATTGGAAAAAAATGTCAGGAAATTTCTTTTCTCAATATTCTTTTTTTTTCACGCAATGATTTTTCGGCTCAATTTCGATTTATTTTGTCCTTTTCCGGTGAACAAAGTATCTACGAAAAGTATTGTCGATTTTTTCTTCAAATGTTCTGGATGTAGCGCTACGTCTTGTAGTTATTGTGATTGAAAAATATTTTTCAAGAAAGTTAGGTAATATGTTTTCACTGTCTTTCAATACATAAATTTATGGCATGGATTCGTTCAAGTTTTGATATTCCGCAATAGATATAACTTTTGACGTTGGGATGCGATCTGCAGGTATGAAGTAATTGAAATACCGACATCATATCCATACAATATCTTGGGTTTGACATTTGGTGAAGTTTGATAATCTCTGTACAAAATTTGATAAGTTTGAAAGAAAAAAAGTACTTCGAAGTCGTATCAGTGAGTTCTAATATTGATCGCGTATATCGCTGCTTGAAAATTTATATTGCAGGGGATGTTCCGTACATTTCGCTTCACCCAGGCTTTCATCCTACAATTTAAAAATTGATATGTGCTTGAAAGCGTTTGAAGAATCTGAGCCAGGGTTTCGATATCAAAACGTCCTCCGTTATCTTAAAATCTCGTGTGGTCTAAAATTGAGGATTGTGTAATATATTACCTATTTAAATGGTTGCTGTATCAATTAAACATCATTCATGGGATGGTTGAACCTGCTTATTGGTGAAATTCCCGCATCCAACGTAAACTCCAGTTAAACCTCTTTGATCGTAAAATTCCGTGGGCTCATTTAAAATTGCATTCGGTCAATGGCCTATGATCGTTACTGGGATTTCAGGAAGCATTTTGTGGTTGGCTAAAGTTGTCTGAAATGGCTGATTCCGCCCCCGCGTCGAGTAGTACATCGAAGAGAAAAGCAAAACTTATTCCAGGATGAAATTGCGGATATACAGCTGGGTAAATTATTTGGCATTCGATTCACGTACCGCCTCAACCCAAGCGATTCTATAGCGTTATTTTTTTCCCCGACGATAGAACCTGCTTCCTCTTTCCGGGAAATAAATTGAAAAATAACCCACACCCTGTTTCGAACATGACGTGAGTCTGATGAAAGTCAACAACGAGGCGAGAATTAAATACGTCAAATAATTCCACCCTTTGTCCAGAGATGAAAAAAAAAGCAATTGCTACTCATTAGAGGAAACGTGGATGCATGTTGCATATACTGCATATTGCGACGAAAGTCCCGGAGCAAAATGAAATACGAAATAAAATGAAAAAAAATAGTTTGAAAATGATAGGAGCGAGTTAGTTGGGTGACATCGTAACTTTTAATTAAATCTCCTTTGTCCGAAAATCACCGGGACAACTTTAACCAAGCGTATCACCACTCGACCGAGAAATATTATTTCACGTGTATTTTCTGACGATACAGCTGGCCAACCGTATACCATGTGCAAAACCTCCGTCGTCGATACGGGAAAACTTTACCCTGAATTATATACCGGGAAATTTCATTATCGCCACCACTTGGTAAAGCTGCTGAAATACGTGTTTCAACGAACTGCCAATTTTGGTGTGATTACCCCAGTCCAGGAACAATCAATAAGCGAAACAGACCTAAAGACAGACATTCTCAGCAAGTTTCTTCGGTTTCAAGAAAACAAATAGCAGCAAAAGAAATGTTAAATATACAATGGTCAAATGTTTAGTTTTACGTGATTGACATTCTTATTATGTTTTTTTATTTTTCAATGAGTTTCAAATTTCTTCTTCCAAATGTTGTACAGAAAAAGCACCAACAGAAAAGACCTTGATAGAAACTGGAAAATTATTTCCAAATTATAGGGTGGGTATTGATTCAGCCGAATCGTCAAAATATATAAAAAAAATTTGTTTAGTTTGAAGTTACGAAGGTAATTCACCCTCCTCTTCGAGAATCGGGGGAGTTTAGTTTATTTTTGCACACAAAATGTTACAAAGAGGAGAATAAATGAATGAAGTAGACTCCTCCCAACTTTGCTTTGTTTTCTACTATGGATCTTTTTGTTCTATTTCATGTAAAACACAATAAACTTTACTCTTCAAGTTCCTGAAGAGGAGGGAAAATCGCATTCGAAACATCCAACACAACAGAAATTGTCGTCCTAATGACTTGTTGGATATCGATCAAAACTCACCAGAAATCATCTGTGTTCCGGAACCCAATGATTCTTTCGTGATTTGATACATCATTTCTCGTCCGCTCGGCAAAGGCTATGGGCTCATGTTTTCATTCAAGATGAAGTCGTTTCATCTCTCCGTGTAAATTTTTTCAGCACTTGTTCAGAAACTGCGAGAAAATGTAATATCATCTGAAATACGACAGAGATGGGATCATGTCATGGTTGCCGTTTCGTTGGGTCAGTAACTACAGATGGCAATAAGGCCAACAATAAGCTTCCGGTATACTTCAGCAGGAAACTTCCCTGGGTCGCGGTGGACTCAAGCTTGCTCCAGTTTCTTTTTGCGGCTGACCATAGAACCTCGTCCTATACCTACAAAACAGCCAATTTCGTGTGAGCTTCTGTGTTTCGTCGTAGTTGATGGCCAATATCCCGTCCCAGGTGCTAGATCAACTTTTCATTAAGAAGGTCCACTCGTTTTTATGCAATGTTTTGTCGATTCTATCCGCTGTGATGACATTGCAAATTACTACTTTTTCTACTCATCAATTACAAAATTGTCATGCGTGGTCTTTTGGCAGCCGCATACCTCAGGCCATCAGTTTCAACGTCGCGATCGTTTCTTTATTAATTGTAACCTAGCACGACTCGGCTTACACTTTGAAGGTCTTCGCAGGTTTTAATGACGATTCTTTTGTGACTCTTCAGCCGTAGGACGGAAATCTATACAGTACCCACAACTTTGAGCTTGCAGTGAACAATGAGACCAGCTTCTGGTTGACGACGTGTTAGAAAAAAAAAGTCTATCGTTCATAAACCTCGTATGTATAAGGCGAACGTTCAATTTTCTCGGTCTATAAACTATTTCTGCCAATAAACAACGTCTTCGTGTGATGATATGCCTTCTTGGCACGTTGTTCGCTGTCGTAAGGAGTGAGTGGAGCCGTCGCGACGTCAAAGACCCGGGTATTCCTCGCTTATATGTAGATTTTATTCTACATTCGCCAATATCAGTATTTATACCCTTTTTTAGTGCGCATATATCTTCATAAGGTACTCATCTAGATACTATGAAAGGAGCTTTGCGGTATCGGTGACACTGTTCCTGCCCGAGATAGACGAAGGGAATGAAGTGTGAATCGATACCCGAACGACTCACACCGCGGCTGAAACGTCGCGCAAAAAAAATATCTACTTTCTACTCTGCAGTAGAAAAGGACTGCACGCGATCATAAAATCAGCAGTATTTTCTCCGGCACATTTTTGTGTCTGAAGGGACCTGGTGTGTCTTTAATCTTAAATTACCCATCAGCAACATTTTCAAGATTGTGATATCGGATCATATGAACGATCGTATAAATCGTGGTTCTTCGGCTTTAACGGTATCTATCAATTTCGTGTTACCTTGTGTCTCGAAAGACACACAAACCTCGAGTTTCCACATTGTATAGAATAAGTGTTATGACTAATGATTTTACTAACGAGAAACAGACAGCGCGAAGACAGATGGCAATTGTTATAATTCTTTCATTCTCTCCGGCTTCGTTCCTCGCGGTCTTTCATAACCATTAAAAAAACTTTTTTGTTCTGAACGCAGTACCTTCCTGCCTCTGGTCTGGCAGGTTTATCAAAACCCCCGGGAATCAATACGCCGTAGTAGAATTTAATTGAAAAGTTTTAACGAGCCTAATTAATCGGCTAGAGAGTATCGATCTAAATCAGGAAAGGGTCTGTAAAAACGGGGAAAAACCTTTGACAATATTTCTCCCAATGTCTTTTAATTCGCGATGATTTACACCCTGTTGTATGGAAATGTTATTATTATTGTTGCAGTTAGAGAAGTCAAATTGTCTGAGCTTCGAGACGCAGTGGCGAGGTTACGGGAAAAAGTGAAGCTTGTTTGCCGGACGAGAGGGTCACCACCCCCGAGGGTGCACTGGCTCAAAGACGGCGTGCCTCTTCACCCCAGACGAGGTCTCAGAATTCAGCACAAACGGTGAGTTGTGCCTTTTTCCTTCTCTTCTCTTATTTTTTTTCAAACCCACTTTTTCACCACCTCAAAATCCTCTCCACTACATTCTCTACCGGTTTCATAATTTGTATTCTTTTGGATCTTTTTATCTATGCTTATTTTCTGCTATGCAACTCTATCCAACGTGCGTCCACTCTGCATTGGTATGAGGTCTGGCTCAGCATAAGCATTGCCAAAATTATACAAGCAAGCGAAATAGTAATAGCACTGGCGTTAGTAGTAATGCCGGTCACGAAGCATGAATATTACTTCGCTTGTGTAACGCGGTACAAATGACTAAGCACTTGGCAAGGATCCTTTGCTCGTAAAATTAAAGGTACATCGTTTGGTACAGTCCATCAGAGATTAGAATTGCACGAAAGTGTCCAATGCAATGTAATCCTCTCGGTCGAGATACACTCTACGTGCTTCAGGCGTGCACAGCTCGCATACGTTCGTTATTTACAATACAACAATTTACATAGTCACAGACGAAGACTGTACCAATACTTTTGAACGTCAAACTAATTGTAAGCACGTACGTACGTGGGGGATCAGCGCTTTGTTCCTCTGTAGGTCAGTCGAGGGCTTCACCCTGAGCCACTCTCACGGTGATCTATTATTATTTTCCTTTTCTCTTGATATTGTGAATGCAATGAAATGCTGGATATACAGGATTACGTATCCCTTTCGTGCTATGCCCGCGCCGCGTAACCTCTGAGAAGGCAGAAGGGAGACCAAGTCTCAATCCCTGAGTGTAACTATGGTCCCAATCCTGCAGTCACTTTGACCAAGGAAAACACCTTTGATCTCGACGAAATCAAATTTTCTACGGAACGGCAACAACCTCGGAAACTCCACGACGACGAGGTCAGGATTCTGACGACGTTTCGTACGTCACCGTCTTTGAACATTACGTTCCTGGTCGCCGGTACCAGCATGCACTGAAATTTGTTTTAAAAAGAAGGGGAAAAGCTTGAGGATTTGACTGGCCAATATTTTTTTAAATAGTCGGAGACATTCATACCTTCTAGCCTGTGATCAGTGTGATTTTCAGTGGGCGAGTTATCGTCAAGGAAAACGTATATCCGAAGGTTCGATAGCCTAGAGATTGCTGCCATTAATTGAACTCGGAAAGGAAGGAAGTTTTATTTTTCTTCTAGTCTAGGTCATAAAAGGAATACGCTGAGCCAGCTTTGGGCTAACGCGACCAATAGACCCAACTCATACATTTTCAGGGTTGGTAAATTGAGATAAAAATTTGCTTTACATATCGAAAGCTTTTGTAGTTTGATTCTAGTCAAGCCAACAAAAAAAATATCTACTCATTACTTAGTTGACCTCGCAGCGGTCAAACTATTCAATCCAGACTGAATAGCTGGCTGATTTGGCAAAGTCGATGTGAAACAGACCAGAAAAAGCTCTCTTCCGTTAATGAACGTTGGCTTTGAACTGATGTTCAATCGAGCATATTAACATCTGGACAAATAATAATAACGTAAATCAAGTTTTAAAGTTTGAGCTGACTATACTTTTCCACCAGTTGCACCGCGCGCTATCAAAATCATCAAATTTAATAACGAAAATTCCAGTGCAGATGATCGTACAACTATAACTTTTGCAATTCAACTCCGTTGGGAGTCAAAACTGCTCTGTGAATTATAATCCGTCCTGTTGACAAGTCCAGCGTTCTGCACGCACCCTCGTTAATAGTTTCCACGCTTGACAATTACTTTTTCGTATCACCTAGCATCCCTGGTGTGAAAAATCCACGCTGAATGTTTTCGGAGTATACGAATGACCTTAATGAGCTATCTGTCGTTCGTGTCACGAACAGAGGGTAGCTGACTGGGCTGCAGGTCTAAACGAGAAAATTGTTATTAATAATCAGAAAAATCATCAACACAATATTGTAACGATGATGCGGCTATGGGATGGAATGAGTTGTACGCTGCGCTAGGAAAATGAACCATTAAGTCATTTTACCGACACACATGTTGCTGGTGAACATTTGCAATTTTGCTGACGGTTCTCAATTTTAACACCACGCTTGTTCACCCCACCGAACGCCATGCTGTGTTCGGAACAAAACACGGTTAATAGGCTTCCCAAAGGACACGTTTGCCTCGGGACTCATTATCGGTGACATCGGTTCGATGTTCTCCATCACCATCAACAGCTCACAAATATTGTTACGAATATATAACCGCATGTCGATTTTTCGATCAGCACACAACCCCTAACTTAATTAAAAACTGCTGGGAGGTTTTTTTTCTTCGATGAAAATGTGCCATACTTATTTTTGTTTCAAATTCAATTACCCCGAAACGCAATTTTGGACCACGAGCCGTTTTGAAACAATAATTGAATCTGAACGCGCCTACCGATCTTCCGAATATTCTTTTCACAGGAAAGTGAAACAATTAAGCTCCTATTCCGATCTTGAAGAGCCGAAAAATATTCATTTAATTTCAGCAGTACTAGATTAAAAAATAGGTATTGGAATAACCACAAAAGTTCAAGCGGACTTGCGAAATTTTTCTTGCCAACTGTGTTTCTGTGTACTTCAGATTTCCATTCGAATTTGTTTTCCTCACTTGGCTGACAAAAAAAAATCGAATCGCGTGAAATTTGTATAGCAAGTATGCCAGTCATATTAATTTAAATTGTCTCTTTTTATTTTTTACTTTTTTTATTTGGAGAAAGTAGTAGAAATATAATTAGGCTCATGATTGATTGTTGAAAAATGTGGTGATTTCGAGAAATCATCGTAGTTAAAACACCCTTCGACTGTCCGCGTTGGGGGTTTTAGCTGCTCTGGGATTCTGACTGCGATCTTCACTTATCTCAAGCGTATATTTTTAGCCATTACACGAAAAAGATCGCTCGGTGCAAGTTTTCCAGTCGAAGTATTTTCCCGCAGTGTTAGTGGGCGCCGGGGCGGTGTCTGATCGCCATTAACAGCCAAGTTTCATCGCCTCTTGTTCGCCGGAGTATGATTTTATCGTTGTCGACTGTCGTAACAGTTCGCGATAAAGATTATAATTGCAGCGTTATCGCTTGTCTCTTCCGTGTCACGTCCTAAATATTTTTGTCCCCCGACTCTAAACATTACCTTCCGAAGAAAACGCCTCGGAACTACCGGAAAATGCGAGACACACTGAGACTGAGATCTTGAGAAAAACATTTCAAGAAGAAAACAAATAAAACAGCTAGGGATCATCTCGCAGCGAATAAAACGATACGACTGCACTTTGCTGGCCATACAGTTCCCAGATTTCCATGCTGACGTCAAGTTGTAGCAACGGAATGTAAATTTAATTGATAGAACCAACGGAATATTATTGGTCATTATATTCACCCCATTTCCGTGTTACGTTTGTCCGTTTGCCCGGTTTGTGCTAATTTCTGCTTGTTTTAACATCTGAACTAACATCGCTTGGAGACACCCCCGCCGCGTCGTCGACGTGTACACATACGTAGATACACCGGAAAACAAGGTTGAGCATCCCCCTTTCCATCCCACCCGAAGGCAGTCAAAACAAATCGCCACTGGAGCATTGCTTCGCACAATATTTGCCCTCAAACATCAACCATTGGAGTTGCGTACCCCGAATCGTGCCCCAGCTCCAACAAAACCATGCCCTCTTCAGGAAGTGGATAGAACCTGAAACAAACACAGTTATCATCCACCGAGAGCTTTCACTTCACGTTTAATAACATTTTTTATCACATATTTACAGAGAGCTCGAGATTCGCGGAAGCTACAGAACGAATACCGTCTCGAACTGGAACCAAAGAGTTCAATTTTCATTTTCACGCAGCTAATTCTCGTCGATTCTATTTCACAAATAATATTATGGTAAAAATTTATGATACACACACATAAAAACATACCTATGGGTTCCCTAAAGGCCACTCAATTGAATGAATTCGAAAAAATATCATTTTCATCCCGCCCCCCTTGAAAACGCGTCTTTTCATACACGCGAAGCGGGTGGAACCTGAGTTATTGTGACCGCTTGGCGAGCGGGCGCACATTTCCATTACAGCCCGCGTCGAGCGGGCGGAAAGTATGAAAAGGCGTGGTTTCAAGGGGAGGGGACATAAAAGTATCGTGTGCACCACGGGCGGAAGGCGACTTTCACTCGCGCGACGGCCGCCCTCGCTTCGCACTCGTGAAATCGCCTTCTTTCCGCCCGTGATACACAACGTACTATTGTGTACAGGCAAAAATGTATCTCCCGAAATTTTTGTTTACCAATCGTGTTTCGTTATAGAGAAATTATTACTTTACCATTCATTCCCATTGATTGGCCTTTTTTGTGCGATTTTTCAGAATTTTTGTAATGGTCTTAATTGGTCTTTTACGATGAAAAATAACTCCGTTGAGTTGATGAAAAGTGTATGAGGTCTGTGAAGCTTTTAACTGCTGTAGATGATGAACCATGGAAAATTATAGTATAACGTTACCCTTGCCGAGCTTTTATTCTGTCATATTACCGAACCATAAATCATAAACACCCTGATTCTCTTCAGATTTAATCGGTCTCAACTCGACTAATTGACAGGGGGTAAAATTGAGAAAATTTAAGACGCTACCCTCCGCAAGTTTCTGCGTTGGAAATTCCTCCACGCTATTATTTCCCCCAAAGTTCATTCTTTCTTTTTCTCTGTTTTCTGGATAAAAAATGTCTCTCTATTTTTTTGGCCACTTGTCGTTAAGCTGCGGGAACCCGATAAGAGTTTTAACCTCCTAAGCCCACAGTTCTTTTTTTCTTCTATTTCTCTTTTTCGCCGGATATCAACAGCGACCAGGCACTATATGCGTTCTGATGACCTCAAACAAGCGAGTCATGAATGGTTATCATTGAACAACGCCTGCCTGCTGGGACGGTGAAGAAAAAACAGAAAAAAAAACACC
Organism: Euura saliciscinereae; assembly: GCA_018420115.1. NCBI lineage: Eukaryota > Metazoa > Arthropoda > Insecta > Hymenoptera > Tenthredinidae > Euura > Euura saliciscinereae. The sequence goes on from JAFFZH010012562.1 coordinate 62,149, forward strand.
GGGTGGTCATCGATTAACTTTTGCAGAATCACCGGCCATAAAGTGACCGAAAAGTTGCATTACAATGACATAAAAAATTTGCATGTTCAATTCCGGCCATTCGGTGAAAAAACTGAATAAAATCTCTGCCTATAAAAAAAAATGAAAAACCAGTACTCTACAGAGTGAGCGTAATCCTATCGACTGATCGCGGTTAAAGTGATTTCTTTCATATTTATTTTTCATCCTCGCACATGACACAAAGGAGAGCGTGATCGGATTTTTCAGGGCGATGATGGTATCGTGCTTTTACCGGGTTAATAATTTTCAGGCTCAAGCCTGTGAGCTTTCCATACTTTTTATGGATAAAATAAGAAATATCTTAAGGCATGACAACGCGTGTCTCGAAGTTATGGAAGCGGCTGATCTTGCCATCCTGTCAGGTATAATCTCTCCGTTTTCTCGCGATAGCGGGAACCCCTTCGTCTTGCATTTCCATAGTCTATGCATAGTTATAACGTTTACCTTTACGAGATTAGATTTCGCACCATTCAGCTTAGCGCAAATGACGTTTAGCGGGATCATCGCCCTCACGCCGCGTCGTACTGGCAAAACCCCTTCAAGTTATCCTAGTGTCAATTTCACCCGGGGATGTTGCCTTCGCTGTTATACCCCCCATTCTACACTGTCTCAAAGACAAAGCACGACGTGACGGAGACATGAACAAATCCTGACTGTGCTATTTAGCTCCATATAGTTTCTTCCTCGGATAGCGAAGACCGTGGCAGAACGAGGTAGGGACCCAAAAAATCTGGGCAAAATGAAGCACGTCAATGGAGAAAAATCTGTTTCGGGTGGTGAGATGAATATTTATTTGTGACGATTGAAAATATTATGTTGGTTCAATAAAATATTTAAAAGTTTTGTTGAGTCAATCGAAGATTTTGTTAGACTAACTGATGTTGAAAATTGGGGTATTGCATGGCAGTTTAACGGTACAAAATCGGCCGATCGCATGACGGGATTGTGGGGTTAGGTTCGCACATGCACAGCCACGATTTTTTTTTCACTTCCGTCCCTTGGGAGAAATTAAATCCACTTTCGTTCCTGTTTCGCTGAGCGTGGACTGAAAAAACAACATAAACGACTGGCACGAAGCTGAAGGCTATGTCCCGCTACTGCCATGCAGCCCTAACTTTTCATGTAATTATTCTAAAAAATTTGGTGTGTGACAAGGGACGATTGGCGATTTGAGACTCGTGTGGTCGCTGCCCTCGCACTTCACACTCGTCACAATCCCCAACTTTCGACCCTTGTTACACGATATAAACTATTCTCAGCACCCAGGTCCGTCCCGGTCCTCCCTTATTGAACACCGGAAAAAACAGTTTGATGATTATTTACTGATGATAACAAACCTGTTTTACAATTCCGTTTTAAAGAACGAATACACACAGTTACATGTTACACAAGCTCCGAATCCCAGGCAGGAATTATTTTTTTTATTCTCTACGGGTTTTGTGAATCAAACGATGTGTCACGTGTCACAGGTTCAAAAAAAAAAAAAAAACGAATCGCTTCGTGAAAATTGACGATTTTCTTCAACAACGCCAGTTACAATTTTCGATAAATCAGAATATATATAATATGAAAATATAGATTTGTTCGGAATTTGCAGAGTTACATAAAGGTTTGAAATTTGTAATTAAAATTTTGATATCATCGTTTCCACGCCAGTATAGGTCATAGATGGCCATAGCAAATGCTGACATACAGGGAAATTGTTCACGACATAAGTCTCGAAAGATCGAACGACAAAGATGAATATTTCATGAACGCAGGACTTCCTCACTGATGTGCACTAATAATATGACTGGTATATCCAGTTTATTCAAACCTTCTAATCAGCAGTATACCGACTACCTCATACACCATGTGGTATGAAATCGATAATCGTTTGATTGAAATCCTATCCCGTCTTTCACCAGGGAAGTGTGAGAGTTCAGGGGCAGGGAGGGGATTCTTGATACAGCGGCGGCGGCAATATCTTTGTATAATATAGAACGATATAATAGGAATATTGAAGAAATAATCTACCTCTCTCGAGTTATTTTGTGCATTCATTGCAATTTCTCGTAATCTCGTCATGCCTGAAAATCCAGGATTAAATCAAATCACTTTACTCTACGTGTTTATGTAGCGTGATTATTGATAGCCACTTATTGAATTTCATATTATTATATTTTTATCGTATAATTTCGCATGCACCATGTTAATTGTCGAATCAAAAGCGGCAATGGTAATATCATATACACATAAAAGCGTATAACATGTAATTGGAATATTAATAATTGCACCGTGGAATCCCTTTAATCTTCGTAGTGCAAAAGCTCCGGATTCCCTTTCAACTATATCTTTTGATGTTGATAATTCATAATTAGATCGAGCATCCAAACTTCAGTTCCTCGTTGGAGTTAGATTGTTAGTTCTGCGCCGAGATTGAAGTCTCTATTTCTTTTGCTAATTATTTTATCACTTAGCTGATATCCAGCCCGCGTTTCGCAGTCAGTCCCGTTTCAATCGTTCGTTCACCAGCTCTGGAACACATGCTTGGGACACATGACCGCGACGATGTTACTCCAAAGGTCAAATTTGTCCTAATTGCGTCACCGTTGGCCCTAGACCGGCGTGGCAATTCCCTCAAACTCCGTACGACAACATTATTAGCATAACCCAAATCTGCAGTGGGTTTACCTCCTCCGTCACACTGAACCCACTGCCGACGCGGATACTTAGAGTTTAGACCCTAGGATTTGCCTACCTGAACCCAATTGGCTAATGTTTTTATCAGGGCTCTTCTCTCATCCTCCCTTCTCTCTTTGTCGGTTTATAGGCTGGGTCGACGTATTAACTCGGCATCTGAGTGTTCCAATTTTCAACGAATCGGGCAATTGTGTTGGGGTACTTTAATGGTTTCTGAACACAGTTTTAACCTGAAAGGGTTCAGAGTTTCAATGAAAGGTCAAGTGTAAGAACATTAAATTCAATTGATCAAAAATTTATACGGTTCTGAATTGCAACTGATAAACATTGAACTTTGAACCTTTTGACGTTTGACAATCTCGAAAATGAATGTACCCGCATCGATTGCGACCGATGTAGTAAAATTCAATCAACCCGTTTTCAAAATATGATCTGACGATAGTATTTATCTTTATCATGCGCACCTTTTTCTAAAACCAATAGTCCTGCCAACAATTCTTTCCCGCACGTGTTCATGAAAAAAACTCAATCCACTGCCTGTGAATCCGACCTGCACGAAAGAAGACTTTTCATATAAGTGTGCGTGGTAAAAAGAAATGTCAAATCACAGACACCCAGCCTTCCATCTCGTGGACGAACGTCACCCTCTAGTCCTGATTGGGTTGAGATCCGGTGAGATAATGCTACTTTTTAGCTTCGGAATTATCATAATAAGTGCAGCCCCCCACCCCCCCTTCCCTTCCTGAAATCAGAGTGATACTTGTCCCACGGCTTCTAGAACGTTTAGGCTTCTTTTCTGATAATTACCTATCGTACATTCCTGCGGGTTCCATTTCTAACCTACAGTAATTATAAAAGTTTCTCACTTCATTCATTTTACCGAATCCGTATTTCGTATCTGCATGATTGTTGCCGTTTGTTGTCAGTTGAGTAACAGAGATGTAGAGAAACCCCGGGGGGGTAATCACTCGCTTGAAGTTTCGTCAAGTTTCATGGAAGCCCCTGCGATATCTTCTGAGGTCTGGGCTCTGTCGAATCCTAGGCATTCATTGAAGTCTAATATGAAATCCATTTCAATCCTCTAGAGTCTCTGAAGTCCTAAATCTAGTATACGCTTTTTTCTTAGTTATGCCACTCTTCTTTCTCTGTCTCCCCGTCTTCAATCTGAACTCGAGCGTGACTCCTTCTCTTCTTTCTATAATCTACAATATCTCTGCTACATTTATATATATATATATATTATATATATATAAAGGTAGAATCCGTAAAGCTCAGTTTTTATAGTGAATTTTAAAGGCGATCTACTTTATCAAAGACGTTGCAAGAGCGAAGTGAATGAGAACCTGCGCAGGTGAACCACGCGCGTATCCCGTACTCATTGCCGTCTGATCATACGCGGCGTACTACTACTGACCGTTGGGGACTCGAAGTGTGAGGCATGATACTGCAGGAGTCAGAACTAGCGCCAGTGAGATTATCGTCTGAATTTACATGGGCAAAATGTATCACAGAGAGAACGCAACGCGTGGTGTACGAAGACTGAAATTTTGATCCGTTTGGAATTTGGCCAACAAACGTGCTTACGACTATCAAAACCCTGACAAAACCCTATTATGCGGTTTTCTTGCGGTAAATTGTGCAGCAGAGCTCGCGAAGACCTCGCGGAAGGGATGAGTATCACAGAGCACATAGCGATTTCCGGAAAGTGCGGAAGAACTCAGCGAGGGGGATGAGGGTTCAGAATTTACAAGCAGTTGGCAATGCGAGTCGCTCCGGAGCGCGGGAGAGAGACACGTGAATTTAAAGTAGCGAAAGATGTTAATATATTATACCCACTCTTACACGAGACCCGAGAGCTGAGAATAAACTGATTTCCATATCTGCTACCCCTTTAAACGAGTGAATAAAGGGTCGGGCCAAAATTTGGGCTCTTCGCAAAAGAAGAGATCAAAGAACAGATTGCTAAGCGTTAGTCACGGAAAAGGGGCTGAGCACGGAATTCAGATATTAGCGCAGATCGCACGAAGGCGAAAACCAGAGGGCTGTAATAATTGTCGCGGGCGTGTTATTGCCTACGGTGCAAAATCGCGTGACAACAATTCAGCTCCGGGGTCGCTATTTATTGATAAATGATGAACGGCTTATCATCGGGTACCATAATGTGACAAACGTCAATTAACGCGTGGAAACGTTGAGAACTACGGTTATTAGCGATCAGCTTTATCTCCGGAGCGATGAAAGCCGTGTGGATATTTCAAGAGCCGTTTCTCTCCAATTAGGGTCGAATGGCGCATCAGTTTTAATTAATAATTAATTTGTAACTCGCAAAAGCTCGCGAAGGGTGAATCCCAAATTTCCGGTCCGCGCGAGTAACTCTGCGATTTCGACGGATATAAACGGAATGAAATGAATATCCCGAAATTGCAGGGAAACGAATTCTGCTTAGGACGAGAGATCAAACGAGATTCCAACCCTCCACTTGATTACTCGATCTTTTTACCCTCTGAATTCTGGTTTTGAGAGAGCTTCTGGTAGTTTGAAAAAATAAGAGAAACTTGTCTCTTATATCGAAGGAAGATTAAAAAAAGGCCCCTGATCCGTTTATTTCGGCTATTTTTCAAACTTTCATCAAAAAATAAGAGATTACACTGAAAAAGAAATTTATTTGATTCAAGAAAGTGGCTATTTGAATATGGTCAAGTGAATTTTTACTTGTGAATGAAAAGAAATATCGGAAATATGATCGTTCAGACGGTATCTATTAAAATCAAGTAAACATCACTTGTTCATCCCAACAACAAATTTTTTTTCCGTGTGGATAAAGCTGGGTAGAAAAATACGTGGGAAGTAATGAGAACATTTTTCGGGAGTTGGTGTTTTTTTTTTTTCAGAAGTGAGACTAACTCCAGAACTCCACCACGTGGCCTCGTGACTTACGGGGACGAACCAACCCCTTGAGCGCACGCCTCCCTAAAAACTTAATTTTACAAAACCCAGCAGGCTAATTGTTTCAATTTAATAATTTCGCTACTTTTTATAAGTTCAACCGGCAAGCTGTGACCACCGGCTACAGTCTCGCTTGTTATAACTAAACGTAAAATGTTTTGGCACGCTACACCTTTTATACCTACCTACCGTGGGTTGTCCCACTTTATGCATCGGCTAAAAGTGACGCTTTAACTTTCTGGGAAACTAACAGGCTTCCGGGGAATCACTATGCCCCATATTTCATATAACCGAAATAAAAACAAGAGCAATTAGTCATCAGTCAATTTTTGTGTTGTTTTCAAATTTTTCTTTAGTACAGTATAGTACCTTAAATATAACGTTTTGTTTTTCTTCAATGAATTCCATACATTTTGGTCTATGTCACGGCGTATATTTTTTTTCGAAAAAACATGACCTAATTTTTTTCCGTGAACTGTGGTAATAAAATAAAAAATATGACACGCACGAGCTAATCAATTAATAACTGTGACTTTCGTGCGTGTTATTATGCTCCTCAGTTGAAAAATTGTGCCATATTCAAAACAATTGTCAGAATGAACTTTTCTTTTAGAAATCCTTTAGATTGCGCAAAATTATTAATCTTCGTTTATCCCGATCAGAAAAACTCCATAATTCTGAATATTTGATAACTTTTCGAAATAAAAAGTAAAAGCACACTACTAGGCGGCTCTGCCTTCACCTTTTGCCTGGCGTACCATTTTCGGATGCTTTTCTCACTTTACCCTTGCCTTAATAGTTAAGTCAAATTAGATCTAAATGGAATAGGATAGAAAAATGAATTGATCTATACACTGGTGGAGACCTTCGTCTTGGCCCACTGTTGAACGGACTAAAAGTCCTCACCCTCAACTGGATGGCTCGAACCGCCATCTTGAATCAAAGGTGCGCGAAATCAGTTTTTTCATCATATCTCGAAAACTATTGAACATATCGTCACAAAGGTCAGAATAAAAACTAAAGTTTATTAAATTCTCTACAACAAACGTTCAATACATTTTTTGAATATCCTCAATAGTTTTCGAGTAATACAGGGCTGAAAGTATCGGAATTCGTATTGCCGTGAGAATCACTCTCTCGGGAGAATTATGCACGTATTCACTGGTGTATTAGAGAAAAACTATTCAAGATACGGAAAAAATGTATTGAATCTTTTTTGTAGAAAATTTAGTAAGCGTCATTTTTTATGATATTCACCGTGACGATAGGATCAATAGTTGTCGAGATATGATGAAAAAACTGATTTCGAGCACATCGAGCACATTTGATTCAAGATGACGGCTCGAGAGGGATCTTTCCAATTAATTTGTCTATTTTTGCCAATCTGACTGGACTATAAATAACATTTATCATTTATATTCATAAATAACGACAGTGATCGGGAGAGGACGAATGATAAACGATGACCAAATTTTTTTTAACAAAGATGGAAAGTGTTAATTTCTTTCTATTTTTGTCATTTATTGTCACATGGTTACACGCAAAATTGATCAGCGGGGCCCACATTATATATTTTTATCGGTCGATCGACTCAGGTTTCTCGGTGAAGGCTTTTCGTTCTTGGCACATGTTCGCCAATTGTAGGATTGATCCTCTCGGTCCAGCTGGTTTCTTGAGTGTAATAGTTTGAAATTGTTGGACGAGTTGAGCAGGGAAAGATGAAACGGACTGCGAGAGCGGTTTCGCGGGGTGTTCGTCGTCGTTGGTTAGCGATAGCGGGTTTGGAGACACGTGAGGTAAATTTATCGCCGGGTTACTCACGCATTTCTAGCCGATGTCTCGCTAGCCAGCCTCGTACGGAACCCCTCCCTGCGCCCCTGGCACACGTATTTATTTAGATTCGCGACAAGGTCCGCGCACCATCTCGTTCGGTCTCCCTGACTACGGTTAGTGTGACTCACTGCAAGCACCGAAGGAAAAGTCTCCGGGTAGAGTCTGTTCGTCTGTTGCGCGCCTACCAAACTTTCAGTTTCGCGGTTCTTCTTGCCAAGATGACGCTACACACCGCACTAAGTATAGTAGTTGGATTTAAATACGGCTGTTTAGAAAAATTGCCTCTAGAAATATCCTCGCATGCGTACAAAATATGGGGTTCACTGCCACCACAGAACTCTTTACTCACATGGATTTTAAAACATGAGCTGAAACACGGTGAAACTTTTATAATTATTGCCTCGGCCACACTCTCCATCTTCGCAATTTTCGAGTTATTTCAAACACAAGTATCATCAAACGCCTCTTGCCGTTTCTCAGTTACATTTGCGAATTTCAGTGCTGATGCTATTGGCGAAGATTACGTCATAATTCACTATCGATTGAGAAATGGAAAAACATGACATTATGAATTTTTCGTAAACTAATCACAATATGTTTGCTCACAATCGTTATTCATTGCAGGTCTTTTCCTACGATGTATTATTCCTTATAGGCATTTTTTCAATTGTCGTTCAAATCTCCGCCGCATTAATCGTAATTTTTGATTATGATATAACATTGCTGAATTTGTATCGTTATTTATTACATCTAATATTGATTTCTTATCATCAATAACGGATTTCCTAAAAAGTCAGAGATTTAAAAATAATGTGTCGTAACGGGTGTACAGATGTCCTCTCGTGTTTAAGATTCGTCGATCTCGTCCGTCTTGGCGAAGCCGGCCTGCGTTATCCTTGAAATTTTTTTAAGAATACATAATGTGTGAGTATAACTGCGTTGTCTGGTGATAATTCCGTGGATGATCGTTTTTTTTTTTGGTTTTTCTTTAGAATAAAAATACTTTAGATGATCAAAGCGATGTTTCATTTTTATTTTATCTCTCTCTCTCTCTCTTTCTATTTCTTGGTTCTCATTTTATTTCAAGAAGTATAATTCGTGGGTAAATGTCAATCTGCGAACATGTGTGCGTTGGTTTTATTTTTTTTTATTCCTAGAAATTTCCCGATTAGCTCACCTCACGGATTGATTTCCAATATTTTCTTTCTACCGTTAAAAAGATGAGAGAAAGACAGAGGGTTACGTCAAAACAGTTAAAAATCATAAAACCGGTCCAGATTCTAATTTTAAAAATAAAATGTAGGACATCCCAGTAGCGAAATTGAGACGCGCAGTCTGAACGATGTATGTGAAGAATTATTTACATATTTCATAACGTTAGAGACAAGTCCTCGTCTCTGCACCGTATCCATGAAGTCGATTGCCTGTGTCTAATACGGACCCAACTCATCCATTGGAAATTTTCTTATCTCATCCCCTCGACAACGACCCTACGCCTTGAATTTCGAGGTCCGGAATTTATCTGAATTTTCATCCCCTCAAACGTGACAATTGATTTCTGCAGGGTAAAAGAAAAAACAGACTAAATCCATTTCCATTAGAAAGCTTGTAGATCCTCCCGCGCCTCGCAGGAACTGAAATTTAGAAATCGACCAAACAGCCGAAGGGATAACTATTTCGAAATTCGGTGTCCCATAACTTCCATTTCATCGCGATTAACAGGCATCACATGAAATTTCACCCATTCTGTAACATTCCACGACCATTTCACGGTCGTGCTTCGTACCATTCCGTTACTATTGTACAACCATTTCACGACCATTTCTTGATCATTTGATGACCACTTCACAACCACTTCTTTACCACTATTTTACTAGTATTTCAGGATCATGTCAGACCATTTCGTGACCATATCATAGTACTTTATGATCATTTCATATAGCATTCCATAACATTTCACGGCATGTCGTACCATTTCATTCCATTTCGAAGCATTTTTTTCGATTGCACAGACGGCTGTCCAATCTATTTGACGAGTGGATACTCCTCCGGAAGAAGTACGAAGCCAGTCAGCGGAAGGACTTTCCGTGACTCTGCTAAAACACCAGGGTCAGTCGCGGTGTGGCACTACATTCTGGCCGAGGACTATATTACAACCGTTGGGTCTGTTCCATCCACCGCGATTTTTCACCGGCGAACATGCCGCCCAATGGCTATAACTCTGGAACGAACTCTGAGTGAGCTTCTTTGTAATGGAGCCGTGCTGAGTTTGGTCTGTTGGAAATTTTTACTGATTTCGCACCCGGCTACCGTTACACATGCGGATTATACAACCCGCGCGCGAGCTTCTGACAACCTGTTGTAGAACTTGCAGGCCTGTCATGACGGTTAAGCCGACGAGCTTTAATATAATAATAAGACGGAAGACGGGTTGGTGGGTGATTGATCACGCGGGGGTACACTTCCGACCCTGTTTGTGAAAATTGTGAAAAACCCATACCGGTTAATGTTCACCCCTGCAGCCGTCAGTGATCGGGATTTGAATAACTGATAAATGAATGAAAAAGAAAATTACGAGTTCGCCTCTCTTTGCTGTTACTTTGGCCATCAAACCGACTATTCGCTCCATCCCACTTTGAATGGCGCAAGCCGCGCCATTGATGGGTTACACTATTTATAAACCCCCCGAGTCTCGCAGGCTGGTGAAGCTTTTGACTACCACCTGAAGTGCATCGAGGTCACGTAAAAGCTCCTCTTTCGATCTGAGAATATAACTTGAGGGCTTTTCGAAGCTTTCTCCACCTCCCCGAATACCCTTAGGATTTTTCTACTCCGCTCCTGCGCGTGTTGTTCACTCTTTCAGAGTACCAAAACGTGTATTTATAAGATTTTATATGATCGCCTTGGAAGTAGCCTCGCAGTATGGTTGAATGACTCTAGATCTGCTTTGAGAAACTCTCGGGTGAAATGGATATGAAAATCATTGAAATTGCTCTGGCATGTCGCGCGCGAGCCCGAGGGACAACTACCATCGGATTTAAAACTGTCATGGAGTTGGCAGCGCACGTTCGCATCTACTGCCATTCAGGAAACGGCCTAAGCTGCTATTTCCGGCTGATCGCCGGTGCCAAAAAGCAATAGGGTCTCTCTTCCCTCCTCTCACTTGGAATCCGATCCCCGAGGGCCAAAGAGAAGAGCTCCGACGGGGATACGCGACGAGCACTTCACAAAATCGACGAGAACGTGACATGAACTGAACTGAATAAAGTTCTTACGTCAGATTTAATTCCTCGCAGCATCTCCAGTCCCGCGAGAGTTTTTCAAAATTGCTGATATTCAAATTCAACCGGTCCCCAAATTTATGTACTCAAAATTTCGGTACACAAGTGATTCCGTGAGAGATTTCGATCTGATTTTCAAACAGATTGTACATCCAATGTCTAGACGTCGTCAATCAATTATAACACGTCATAGCTGTTGAATCGATAGACAGATTTCGCGTTCTCGAACCACGGTGTAACAGCTCGTGCATGATGTAGGTGCTCGTAGATGAAACGAACGTTAGAAACATGATAAATTTCCCCTTATACGATTTTTTCTCATTATAAACAGCGAATCTGCGGACGTGATATTGCAAACTGCCCTGCGTGTACGAAAAACCACGTAAATTGACAAAGTAGTAATAGAAAAAATGTTGATTAAAAAAAAATACTGTCTATCTACCACAGCACATTGGTCATCCCACAGGCCGCGTGGCAAGGGGGTATAAATCGCGGAATCGCTGTTTGCCAAATCTAAAGCCGCGCTGATATTTGCCTCCGTGCCAAACACGATCCGAGTCATTTAGTATCGCTACGGTGCGCTCATTGACCATCGACAATCACCGGTGTATTTAGTGTAAACTTACAACCTCGAGGGATTACCGTGGGTGTTGAACTTTCTTTTTTGTCACATGGTGAGGGAAGTACAATGTAACTGAACTTTGGCTGATTCGCCAATGAAGAACTTAACGAGCCGAGTTCGAGGATGCTGGATGTTTCTTCGATAAACGAGAAAAAGCTTTTCGAAGGATCCGAATCTGGCCATTAGCTTCGAGATGTTAGGTGTAAACCGAAATCAAAAATTTGTGAATCGCATGGACTTGGATCGTTAGCTATCTTCTTTGCGAATCGTGTGTAACGACGGGTTTGCAGATCCTATCCAGTAAAGATGCGCCATGTTTCCGTTTACGAGTGTTAGGACCGTGTTTCGTTATCAAAGTACCGTTGGCTTGCGTGTATTGTAGTACGAACCGAGCCGCTAGACAACCCGTTGCGTCCGTCACGGTTGCGGAGGCCCCTCTTCACTCTGCGCCGTTCGCTCTCCAAATGCGACGTCTAATTTTGTAACCCTCGGTGGTTCTCAACGTCTGTCTTTGATCCACTAGAATAAATCCTTCCGGCTCATACGAAAACTGATTCCAGTTACAGTAATGCAGTAATCCACGATAATTCTACACCCATCAAACAACGGCTTTACACATATCCTGGCTACTGGTCAGGAAAAAGTTGTCAGTACGTAAAAGAGTTAGGGAAGAAAAACAAAGGTCAGGACATGAGAAAAAAAATGGTCACTCAAAAGTCCAGTAATTTCGTAACATGGTCGGAGATAATCAGGGAGAAATCGCAGAATGCGAACCCATGGTCAGAGAAAAGTAAGGAAATACAAATGATGGTCAGGGAAAAGTGTGTATTCATAGTGGCCACCATGTTCCAATATCGATACAGGATAAATTTGGGGCTGTCCAGCTGTAAAAATACCAGGACTTGATCGTAGGCTGATAGTCTAACCTCTGATCTTTTCGAATCTTTCACATAATGGGTTTCACTTAGGTATTTCGTGCGAGAGTTGGAGGGACTCCCCATTGAACGAGCAAAGGCTTAACACGGCTAAGCAGCCCAAAAGAAAACCATTAACCACAAGACGGAATTGAAGAAAAACAGAAACGGGGGAAAGAGCGAGAATTTCGTCTTCTACGTCTGCGGTTCGGTTTCGTTCATTCTCTCTAGCTTTCGCCCCGTTCGTTTCTACTCCCATTTTCCCCTTATACCGTTTCCATTACAAGATAAATCGTTCGCCACTTGCACTGACGTCCAGTCAAAGTCACCGTTAAGAATCCATTTTACGACTGGTCAATGAGCTTTTGGTAATTGATAGCCCCCAGGCTGTGTTTACGCGGAGAGTGATATCGATTCCCGCGGTAGAAACCACGAAAATATCCACCGACAAATGACCATGAATCGGCATTCGTTGAATGCTCTGAAATGTAATTCGGTGTTAGCTCGATCCGCTTTGACCTCACAATTGATAAAGACGAAAAAAAAAGCTGCATCACTCTGGCGTATCGCATATACTCCGTACACAGTACACCACAACAAACGACAGCATCGACTCATACCAGTGACGGTATTCGTTTGATGCAGTGATACGGTCTGTGGCAGGTAATATGATATTACGTCAATCCGGTGCAATCCGGATAGCAACCTGACGGAGAATATGCGGCGACGATTTAATTCGTGACGGTGCGACGACGTAGAGACAGAATTTCTCTACTCGGTACCCAATTATCCCTGTCTAATTAACGAGGACGAAATAAGCTGAAGTCTCGCTTCATCGGAGATTCCGATGTTCAAACTATCACACGGCATATATTCGTGTAGGAATGAAAAGTACGAGGCCAAGAAACCGTGTCTGTGATTCTCTGCCTCATATTGCGTAATTGTTTTATTTTTTCACACCAGACGCGAGGGTCTTAAACCTTGTGACGATGGTAGACACGAGAGTATTCCAGCTGGGGCTTTCGTTGGATCTCAACTTGGTCCTCTCACGTCTGCGACAGAACTTTTCTCTTAACTCTGAGCTTTTTCTATGACGGTACTTCACCACTAGGGACTCAGAACTGGCTGCTGAAGGAGAAGATGATTTCACATTTTCGCAAATTACTTGAGGATCTCGTGCGGTGCATTTTGACACGTTATCGTACCGCCACACCTACCACGTACTAAAAAAAAAACTCCGGGGGCATTTTCTCTCACGAGATTTCTAGACATCTAACAAAAATACCGTTGGGACTTGACGAGGGGGAGAAGAAGAAAAAAATTAATTTAGCCAACATATCGGTTTCTTCACTCGCTCCGCAGTCCGCGAGCTATGTTATTCTTGCCTCTTTTCTTTTCCTCTTTCTTTTCTTTATCGTCGATTCCCATTTTCGCGGTCCTAAACGTCGTAACGACGTATTATCGATCTCCGGGTCTCGAGACAACGACCCTTTCCCATCACATTCGACACGGATCCTCCCGAGCGGTCCTTCTGCTCAAGTTGGAGACTCCCTCAGGCTTGGGTAAACTGAAATCTTTTTCGCCTTTCGGTTCCCTCTCTCGACGGTCTCAGGTTGTCGTTGGGTTCGTGAACTTGATCGCCGTCCCTCAATCCACTTTGAAGACAATAAGAAGAGTTTAGAAAAAAAAGAGTAATTTTCGCATGTGCGCGGGAAAGAAGACAACCAGTCGCAGAGCCGGGAGTTTCTAATTTGGTGTGGTGGCAAAAATCGACACTCCGTCTAGACTACCGCCACTCCTCTGACGGTACGGGCTCTATTTATATATTCCACCTCGTTCATGTTGCCGTCTCTTCCTCTTCTCTGCATTTTCCTTTCCATCTTGTTACGTTTTTTCGTAGGCCTGAGAAACGCGGATTAGTTTTCTCATTCTTAACTTTCGTCACGAAGAGGAGAAATTCGCGAGATCGAACCCCCAATATTGCCTCTTTCGCGATAAACCGCGACCTGACGATAAATAATAAAATTTCGAATGCAAAACGAGATAATTGAGATGAATAATCAGAAATATCTCGCGGAGCTGTTTGACATAAATCAGTGAAAAATTTCCACACCGCGCTTGTAAAAAACTGCAGATCCCTAATTCTCTTCCGCGACCACGTCCTGTAAATTTTCCCGACAAAAACTTTACCGAAGGCGTCCTAGTGACCGCCCTAGAAATTTTCGAGCCCCCCTCGAGTGTATTCACTTCATACGTAGAACCCGGCTCGCATAGAACTGTCTGAATAGTTTTAATCCCTTTAGTTTTATAGCCATAGAGGTGAAACCTGGGCACACCGAGAAACCATGTGTCTTTTGAGCACTCCGTCACCGAGATAAGGGTTTCAAATATGTGGCTATGAGACACTTACTTTGGTTTCATAACACGGACCGCGTTCCACGATTCAGATTCTTTCCTAATTTCTACAAAGTGAATTTGCGAAACCTCCTCCTTCTCCTTTCAAACGTGATTTGGGGATAACCCTATTGCCTATTCACAGACGCGATGATAGACCTCATTATACCTTCAACTCACACAGTCGTTATGGCACGCGATAGGCATACACGATCGTTATTATTCCCAATTGGTCACGCATGTAAAGTTAAACAAAAGCGATATAATACGAGACGCGTACACGCGACCAATTCTATAAACAACCGAAGCACAGTTACGACGGCTCACCCCTATATCGACGATCGATACTAAAGTTTATTGTATCCGATTGAAGTTTCGCGCCCTAAACGAAAGGGTGGCAGCCTGCGTGTTTCAAGGCTCCTTGAATACACAAACGCTAAACACTATACCCTCATCGCTTTCTACTTATGGAATTCGGGTGTCAAATCAAACACTTTCCCACGAATCACGAAACAAGCACAAACACAGCTCATTATTAAATCTCTACGAGAGTCAATAAGTGAGATATTCCCTCTCGCGTTTTGTGAAATTTTGTTTTCCATTCCGAAAGGAAGCGATCAATTCACTCGTCGTAAAAATCATTTGGACGACACAAGTTCGACCTGCGTGTAAAGGTAGAATAGCGTTCGATTCTTCACTACTGGTTGAAACGTGATATGAGAAAAGTCTTTGAGCTTTTGAAAGCTTTATAAGACTGTCTTTTTGCACGATGGAAAAGCGGTCAACTTGTAGAGGTCACGCGATCCAACGGGTCCATGGTAAAACCTGAATGGTTTGCCCGGTGGAAAATTTATGTTATGAATTATATAGCGCCACTTCAACCAGAGTAGTTCGGGGCTTAGCCTCGTCTACCCCATCCTCCGAACTATATTCTCTGTACCACCTTTCCGCTTACTGAATTTTAATCCTCAAGATAATTATGAATGGGACTAAAGGAGGATGAATTCTGACGTTTATAATTCGGTTTTGGTTTACGTATGAAATTACTCCGTGAATAATAATCCCTCGTCGATGAATGACGCGCAGTATTGTTGAACGATGCGTAATCAAGGGCCGTGAAGAAGCACGCCCCTCAGACATGACTCGATATCGGTATAACAGGCGAAAAGAACGTATGGAGTACTTGAACCAGGTTGAATTTCCGGTTAATATGAGTCAATTGTTCGTTTGCCATTGCAGTATGCAGCTATGAAAACGTAGTCGACCATGCGTTAAGGGGGAGCAGATAATAAATCCGCTCTTTTATGAAGAGAATAACTTGAGGATATTCCGTGACGGTAATGTTCAGTTGCACTTGGTTCTGTACGAGATTGCGCAAAGCAGAAATCCTAGCACTACTATCGACTAAATCCCCTGCATACGAACCATGTTATGTCCGGATTACCAAACGGAAGCTTCTGGAGCTCGTAGATCTGGTTCTCCACCGTCGCCTGGCACTGAAAAGGCGTCTCGCCAGCGTGTCGTGAATCGTAACGTTGAGAAACGCTCAGGGGATGCACGAAACAACGAAACAGGGGTTGAGACATTGCTAGTTAAAAGGACCATTCTAAAATTTCCGGTCTGCAGTTTCGATGAGGAGGGCATTTTTCATTCGATACCTAATCATTACTCTCGACAGTGATAAGTCACGCTTAACCTGGTACTTCTGTTGCTTTTTCCAGACGGAGATCGAAAGTGGTGATTGCCTCTGCGAGGGCAGAGGACAGCGGACAATACGAATGCGTAGCGGAGAGCACCTCCGGACACCGGGCTGCCCTTGCCGCCGAACTTCTAGTCACACACGCTCCAGAAACTAGTGAGTAACGACGACCACCCTTGGAATAGAAACCCTTGAGAACATGGCAGTAAATCTGCCTCGTGAGCTATTCGCTTCCTTCGTAATTTCATTCGCCGTTAGGAGAGACCCTCGTTTCTATCGATTTTCTTTTTTATACACTGGCTTCTCCGAGGCAGCTACCGGTTGTGCTGGGACCATATCAAAAGCACGGAGGGTGTCCTTAAACAGACATCGACAAGATTGCATATCAAAGGTGTCCCGAGTGTAAAGCACACCAACGAATCTCGTAGAGTCATTGACTGTGTTACCTGATAGTCAAATTAGGGAACCTTGACTGAACGGGAGACGATCCAACATTGTTGAAAATCTGTTCACGAGGTGAAATATCTTATTTTCCTTCACCGACGGGGCTCTTTGTCGACACCCTTCTCCACACGAAACCCATAGAACGGCAGTTTTTACTTCAGTATTCGATATGAAAAATCGTTGACCATCGATCACATGGTCAAAGCTGTCAACCCCACGGTGATTTATCAATCATTCATAAAATTTATGAGCCGGAATCTGTTTCGTCCTCGATTTTACGAGCTGTTGATTGAGATACTGCGATATTCAGACTTGAGGGTTCCAGTAACTCTACGATAACAACGAAACCTTACATCATCGAGCACGTTACGTCCGCTCAGTAAAACCTTTCACCGTTCAGTTATTCACTGAAAAGATTTCACCTCAGAGATTTAATAATTCCCCACTTTTCCTACTTCTTCAGATTTTCTCGTTCCGTTAACTCCTTGATGGACGTAATAGTTCCAACAAGTCTCATTCAACTTCTTGACTCAAGTGTACTGCAATTCTCTCAGCTGTTAGTGATCAAGGCAAAGGTGAATAGCGTAATTAATTCACCGTTCCATTCGCATCGTGTACTCCCTTATTGACATCAAACGGAATCTGAGGTCAGCTGTCAAGCGTTGGTTAACGTCTCGTGAATCGAAGGTCCACCAAATGGGAATAATTAGGGTGTACGTCAAGGTTTCCCATTCCCCTAGTAGCTTCACGCGGGTTAAGGATCTGCTGAGCAATTCGACCAGACGACAGGACCACAAATGACAATGCGAATGTCGAGAGCAATCTATACTCTCTGTAAGGAACCTTTCATCCCATAGTCAGCTATAATCAGAAAGTCTCCGGGACTGGCTCACGTACCAGAAACTAACCGAAGGCGGATCGCAGAGCTTGACGGAAGAGGTTTCCGGATCCGGCAAGGACTAACCGCACGGCACGTTCGGGATCATTAATTATTCCTTATAGTTTGAACCACGATAATGACCTGCTAGACAGGAGCACCGAGGCATCGATCAATCCCGAAGGAGTCTAGTGGGGCTACTATTGTCAGTGACGAAAAGTGTTCATGGTGGCATAACCATTACATATGTGAAGATGTGAACTCCCAGACATTGAACGAGATGAAGAAAGACGACGATATGGCGCCCCAGCTGTTAGCTAAACAAACACGGCTAGGAACTCTCGTCTGAGTACGCGTTGGTCGTACTACTTGCCACGCGGGTATCTTCTACTGCGGCGTACACGGGCTCAATTGCCATACAAACTCGCCACGTGCCACGTGGCGTGTACGATACGGATATAGTGTGTGGGCTAAAGTATATCCCGGTAGATTCATGTACAGTTTGAGACGCGGTGTCGTAAGAACAGAGCAAACGTGACCCCCGAGGGGATCGGAACATTGAGTTTACATCACGGCTCGCTCTTCGCTCTTCTGATCGAAGGTAGTATAACGTCGCTCAAGTATTTTCAGATGACACTCTACGCTTCCTTTAAGTGGTCGTAGGTGTTTCTTTTCGATCATACAGACTGTGACTGTGAATTTTCGTCTTCCATTCGACTCCGTCATGGCTATGTATTTCAAATTCTATCCGCGCTCGATCGCTCTGCGTGTGTATACATCTATAAATGTGTATGTATATCTATACATGTACACACGAATAAATTATTTCAACGGTTCCATCGAATCGTCTGAGCACGTCACTGTTACAGCGTCACGTGACTTGACTGTCTGCGAATACGCGTAACGCTGACGAGCAGAAAAAAATATATAGAGAATACTCGCTTCAAACTTGCTAGCACGTATTTTACCCATGTGTCAGCATTCGACGCCTCCCACGAGTCGAAATCATCAATAGAACAATAATTTTGCTATAAAAATAATAGTTATAGATTGTGTGGCAAGATCAAAATATAAACGACATGCTATGAGTATGAGGTTATCAAAGTACTTAAAACTTGACACGTAGGACCTGCGAGAAAGTTTGGTTTGAGAAGCAGATATCCCTTCTTCAAAATGTGATTTCTTGATTTGCTTTCGCATTCCGAAGACATTGTTCTTGATCCGATTGGCGGGAACACACAGAATTCCTAATCAGCCTTCGGAGCTGGAGCTTTCGGCTTTGAAGCATTGCGGGTGTAGGTAAGGGGTTGGATAAGTGGTTCTGAACCAACTCGACAATGGACAAACCGACGGATAGTTAGAACGGGTCTGTTTGCGGCATGAAAGAGGGCGTGAGCGCATTTCCAGAACCCGGGGTAGCGCCGATATGCGATAATCCCGAGTCCATTGGCTTCGCGGAAAGCTTCCTTGGAAGTGCCTCAGCTTTCGAGCTCTTACGCGGCGTACCTGAAATGAAAGTCTCGCGGCTACTTTCATTTCCGCAAACTCCTACCTACGGGTACGATTTCCAAACCTTTCAAGATCTCCGCTACGTGGCTGTTTCTAATTCTCAGAATCGCGCCCATCGTCCACACTTGTGGCTAGCAACCGGTAGCGAGCTGCTAATCGTGGGAATTCAGAGACCCACACGTCACGTCAGACGTAGAGAACAAGGAGGACAAGGTGATAAAGGATTCATGACCCTGACGCTGATAGAAACCCGTGGATGGCAGGATTGTACAACTGCTCGTCCACCGTTGCTTTCAGATCCAGGTATTATCGCGTGGTATATTTGATATGATTACACACCACGCGTCTACGTATTCACGCATTAAATCCTGGAACAGTTCAACATTCAGAAGCCTCGGAGTGACTTATTTGCTGAAACGTCAAATTTATATTCAAGAGCTTCACATACATGAGTGAACTTTGACGATTCATCATCAGCGTATTTCATGATCATATGAGCAGCAGCTTTTTTTGTACACTTTATCGAGCTTCGTTAGATTTCAAAATCCTGCTATCGTTACAGGAAGAAAGCTACTGGGATCCAACCAATAACGCCGACCAGTCGACCGTTTCGATTTCCAGAGAAAACTGCAGCTGTGCACAAGAGGAAAACTTTGTTCATTCGAATTACGCAACGAACTGTACGGCGGATGGTTTCAGAAAAATTCGCTAAAGTCTTTGAGGGGCAAAATTGAACCGGTCAAAATGAAATTTCATGGGTGTCGAAAAGAAAGCGCGAAGTATCACCTGCGGGTCGGAAGCTTCACTATCGTATAATCAAAGACGAGGTCGATCATGGAATATTATAGTCTGCAGTCGTGATATTAATGTCGGTCCGGTTGCGCACGCCTTTGCGGTTAGATATTCTACAATCACGTCGATGGATCAACCCCTATGTACCGTGGACGACCTTACCCCGGGCCGTTCAATGGACGGATCGAAGCTTTCTAAGATTTTCTCCGCATGATGTGTTTTTAATTTGGCAAGAAAATTAACGTCAAAGGTGCCTGGTTAATGCTGGGGAACTTGCGCCAGTAGCTATTGCCAGGTCGAAGGTTGTAGATTCGAGTTGCTTGGCACTGGGTACTCGCTGTCACGCCACGCTGACCACTCGACTTACCGTCATTCTTCCGAACGCATTCCACGCAAAGTTCACGTCGCCGAGGGACAAAATGACATCATAAATACGAAAGACTGTACGGAAAACGGCTCGAGGATTGCGATGCAAAGCATCCGGTGCATCCGCGATGGGACAGGGAAGGGAAATAGTTCCATGTCGTGGACTTGTTCCGTTCCGTTGACCAATTCGAGAATGGGAACTGCTTTCATTCCTGCCCGAGTCTCTTTTTGAAAATTTAGCACCCCCGATAAACCGACCTGAACATTTTCTTGGTGATTGTTTCCTGGAGCACGTAACATCCCGAAGAGACACGTAGCTATGTACGTATAGGTACCCTCAGAAATAACCCGGGACGACACCTGGGGGCGCAATCCTGGTTTATACGTGGCTAGAGGGGGTTGGAGACGACCTCGCATTCCTCGTACCTATCCTCAACCACCATCTTGCAGGAACGCTTATAACCTTTCGGAAACCCAGTTCGAAACGTGAAAAGTAGAAGATGTGGGTTGGGGCCTCGGTACGAACGTACACGTAGACACGTAGTTCCTGAACGTCTCATATGCCAGGCAAACGTGGGGCTCGAGGATCTGAGAAACTGAAGGAACCCAAGAACCTAGGAACCAGAGTCGCACACTCACCTCGTAACGATGCGAAAGGCGCGGCGCACCCCGAGGGCTTCAGGCTCTCAGTGAGCTTATGAGACAAATGCGCAAGAACTATTTGCCAAATACTAATACCCTCAATGTTTTCGCAGTTCAGACAGAGGTTCAGACTGACAGGGTGAAATTGGGCAAATGCAAGTGGTTACCGCGTGTTTGGTGTGCAAACCCCCAAAAATTTGTCGGGAACTGAAGGCTTAAACAAAAAGATCCCGCTTTTAGTATCTGAGCTGCACCGCGGTCCCCATCCAACCAATGTTTCGCTAATGGTGTAGAAGCCCCGGCTCGGGGTGGCGGAAAAAGGGATCTTATCACCTACAAAAAGTCTCGTAACGACGGTAACGACACTTACTCAAGATTTCAGGTATGAAAATTTAACCAGAGAACGCCAGTTTGGGGTGGCTGCTGTGAAAAATGAGGTTTTTTCCTCAATTTTCGGCACTTTGACTGGATTTTCATCCGCCAAGCTACACTGAAATTAATTTTCTAGTCTTCACAAATCAGGAACAGATATTATTCCCAGTCAGTGAAGAAATGAAGGAGCAACAAAATCAAAATATTTCTCAACAACCCAGAAGAACTTCAAGTATGAATTTTCATCGAAATCCGTTGATCCGTTCTCGAAATATCATCAAATCAATATCTTATGGTGAGCAATTCCTTTTTCGAGCCGATGGAATAGCCACGTCATTTCAGACCAAAATCATGAAAAACTTCTCAAGATATCACTGAACAAAAGCAAAGACAACCATAAGTGTATCTGGAATATTTGACGGTGATGCTCTCGATCCCAAAGCGAAGAGATTCAGTGAAAACTCAGCCTGTCATTTTCATATAATAACTTTTCTTTTTCCCTCGAAAAACAAAGTAGAGACAAGTAAGAGAGACGAAGGATTCATTAAGATCACTGCTCTTAGAACGATTGTACGAACAAGAAACGCGTTGTGTTAGACGGTGAAGAAATAGTAGTGGTCTAGGGTTGCTGGCTGCTGGCACTCCTTGATCCCTGCCACAATTCTGCGACCTGAAAAGGTTCAGTCGAACTGGATGCATAAGGTCGTTCCCATCCACTAATAATAATGAAGATATTTTATGCTCTGTGAAAAATAGCACGGAGTTACCAGCGTTGTCGTTATACGAGTACGGAGAAATGTGAAAACATCTCATTTAAACCTCACCGAAGAACGTTCCACTTTTATAACCGCACCTGACGAGCCTAGCCTGACCCGACCTCGGGAACTGCCCTAGCCCAACTCACAACCTTCCCAGAGGCTTAACACCGGGGAACTTGGTTCGTTTGAAGTCAACTAGACCGTAGGTCTAGGAGCTGAATACTTTCACGTCATTAACAATTGTACGACCCTCTCCGCAACGAAAAAACCTGGGTTTGCAAGTGCGAGACACTCCTTGTCTCAATGCTGGAAATATGAAAGCAGCCAGGCTTCCATATTCAGAGTACATTCAATGAAGTAGTTGACACTTCTTTTCCCACCGATGGAACTCGAGGAACGAGCTCTTACTTTTATCAGCTTAGTGGATTAAAGCAGAGATCTAGGATATTCGTCCAATCAACTGATCCAGTGGTCTAGTAAATTTCGCCTGCGCTGCGTTCTCCTTCGTCAAAGGTAGGTACTTTGAGCCACTCCGTGGTCCGGGTTAATCGATAATCCTAAATTTGAAGCAAACTTTATTTCGCAGCTCCCACGGGGCCGGGTAACGAGGCGGAGGTCTCTGGGCTCGTCTGCAGTAGCTAAGTCTCTATTCTTAGTACCTACAACCGCAAATCCGGTGCAACTTTGTATTTTTCGCATCAGATTCCAGCCCCAGACTTTTTTGAGGCAGGTGTTAGCGCGCGATACGTTTCAACGAAATTATTTTGGGACGTCTCGCTCCCTCGATACCGCGAACCCAATAGGCGTAGAAAAAAAGTCGAAATCTTCAGTCTGCGGTTGAGATAAACCGAGCTAACGAACTCGGATCGTAATTTCTCGCTTTATAACCAGCCGCGTTTCTTGAACTCTTGATGTTTTTATTAGATATATGATACGAACACCTATGTCGTGGTGTAAAAATACATATTAATACGCGTGGTTCGGCGATCGCGTTGGCACGCGAGATCGGGGAAAAGATCGTCTCGTCACGGTTGACGTGACAAACGACAATCGACGTCGGGCTAGTAATTAGTCGAGGGTCGCAGGTCCGTGTGAAGTACATAGTTATAGGCACTCTGGCATAATAGATATGATTAAATATACCGCGTGTATGAAAATCGATAGTTTGTATCACAGGATGTTACGCGCATCGGACAGGAAACCAATTTCTGATCAATTTCATCCGAGTGTGATAACGCCTGCGTGAGCACGTGCAGAGAGAGAATAAGAGCTTTGAATAAGAACTAAAAAAACTGAGAATAAAGAATTCGGCAGCTGTCGCCGATACTTACTAAAAAGCACTATGATAAAGAAAATTACATTGCTTCGGTTGGAAAAGAATGAGTATCTAGAATTTCGGATTCCGAGCAGAGACTGTGAGACCAGACACTATTAGTTCAAGTCAGCAATATCTCCGTAGGAGACCCCTTATTGAATCCCTCACCCTTGCAGTCGAACCCGGTTTAAGATATTGTACGTATATACGATCCGTGGTACGACCATTCTTATACATCGTCGATGGTCAGTTGTGTCGACAAAAGTTTTCTCTGACGTGAACTTTCATCGATCTGGTTTTCTAGTAAGTGAAAACATTTCAATCACGAACAGTAATAGGATTACCGTTTCCTTATCCCGTATAAATTTTTCAATAACTTTAGCGCCGTAACTGCTTCGGTAATTGGAGCAACAGACATCTGGTAATAAATTTTTGTTTTTGAACATGAAATCAATAATAATTTGAGGGGATTTTGAGAGCCGTTATTCGGAGTGACGCCTCGTCTTCTGCGATAGTTAAAATCGAACATTAGCACAATCTCAACTAGGAAAGTACCCCGACCCATACGGGCTTAAGTAACTGAGATTAAATAAGCTGTGTAGGCGTGGCTGTAGCATTAAGGTAATTATATCTCAGTTAATTATGTTGTGGCCTCCATGCGACGCTTTTAATTATGAATAATTTAAGTATACCTACAGCGACGTCGAGCAGTCTGGTACAGTACTTCAGGTTATGTTTTTTAATCTCCCGTTTTTTTTCTGAAACATTCTTTCACGACTACTGTCTCCTTTCACTGAAGAATATTGCAACGGATAACAATTTCAGAGAGATCAGGGCGAAGTGGGCATCACAGGTCGAAATACAGAAACTTAGCAATTTCTTAGAATTATTTTTTCAGATAATGGATTTAGAGGAATTGTTTTTCCCACATTTTGAAATGGTGTGACTACTTTGCCTTCGTCTTTCACATGCATATATCGTTGTTTAATTCACAGAATGATGAATCCAGATTTGAATTTTAGACTCGCCGCAAAAGGCAATCCAATTTTATACTTTGAGGCTTTATACTTTTACATCGAACAGGACCATCGGCGCGTTTTTAATACCGCGCAGTATTATTTTATACAGGAATGAAGAGGTAAGCTCCCACGCCTCCGGAGCCGATTATAAATTCGAATTCAATCTTGTCTGATGCAAAAAAGGTTTATTCTGAATTAAGCTAAAGTATTTAAGCCATTCAAATTACGAAAAATTTACATTTTCTTGAAACGGGTGCCGGTTAAAATTCCGAACGACCAAAAAACAGAACGGCCGATACCTCGATTTTTTTTACATACGAATTCAAAAATAGCGAAACATTAGAAGAACGATTTTTTAATTATCGAGCGCCGAAAAAATCCAACGTCTATTCCAGCGAAAGGTTATCTATTCGAACGCTCATTTCTTCGAAAAATTTATTATACGATATTTAATATTCCGAGAAATCAAAACATCGTTGTTGAAAATAACGATGAGGTCATATTTGTGAATTCAAAAATAGCGAAAGGGTCAGAACTTCGAACAGCCAGAAACTCGAAGAAAAATATAACAAATTCAAAATATTCGACGAGTCAAGACTTGGAAATACAAAATATAGAAAGGTCAGAATAGCGAAAATCGTAATTCTCTGCGAAATTGTACCCTATCTTGATAAATTCAAGCATATTCGCGTCTCTCTGATCAAATAACGGTCTGGGTTATTAGGAAAGCAGCCCTTGTCGACAATTTCGATAGAAAATTATGTAAAGGATCGCCAAAAACATGACAGACGTTTTAAGCATTTGCTCAACTTTCGCTATTCTGATCTTTCGGTGTTATGACCCATTCAAGATTTTGACCGTTCCACTTTTTGGGGCTTTGCTTTAAAAGAAATCGGACTTTTGAACTTTCGTTACATTGGCCTCTCGTAGATTTGACTCTTATGGCTTTTGAACCGTCGATATTCCGACATTCGATATTTGCAGGTTCGCAGTTTTGCCCCAATATGAGAATTTGTTTTCGCTATAAATCGGTTTCGAACTTTTGAAATTCGTAATTCTGTTTTTATATATTTTGGACTATCCTTATTATG
Source organism: Euura saliciscinereae (assembly GCA_018420115.1). Taxonomy (NCBI): domain Eukaryota; kingdom Metazoa; phylum Arthropoda; class Insecta; order Hymenoptera; family Tenthredinidae; genus Euura; species Euura saliciscinereae. The sequence continues at coordinate 87,765 of JAFFZH010012562.1, forward strand.
ACCGATTCTACATTTTAACCGTCGCTAATTTCACTTTCCGATATTTCGGCCGTTCTATTTTTTGGACGTTCGGAATTTTGACCGGCACCCCTTGAAACAATTACTCAGATTTTGATGGAATAGGTTAACCTCGAAGGCTTAAAGACTCACCATTTTGTTAAATTGATTCAAAAAGCGGTAAATGAAGATAGGGAAACGATTCCCTTCAGTTCCATTCCGAAACTCTACTCCCTTTTGTCGTTCAAATATCATTTCAACAGTTGTTTTTTACGAGTCACTGAGTTTCTTGTATTATCCGTAATAATTTGTGACAATATTTTTCCCGCCAAACTCATATCTCTCAGATTACGGAGTACGCGAGCACCGTCCCAAAACCGCGAGTCTGATTGGGCTCTAAAGCTTCGAATCGAATCCTGCTCGGCTAATGACCATATTATAACCGAAAATACAATTTCACCCTTCCTTTGCATAACAAATTTTGTGTAAGTGCTTTTCATTCGTGCCCCACATTTGGTGTATCATAACTACATGCAGTGTACCTACGTCAAAATGTCAGATAATTTTTTTTTCAGCATAAAATTGATAAAGCAGTGGATAAAACTGAAGGTAATCGGCGCGCTTTCTCAATTATTATCGCTTTACAGATCAATTTTGAGAATAGGAGTGGTTTTTATTCTTCGAAGGAAGACTCTACCCACTGAATAACGTGATGCAATTTCCTGTTTTTGTTCTACATTAATATTATGTTCGATATTTCGACCATAATCTCGATACTGTGAGAAATGAGTCTCTATTGGATATTCGAAACATGTACTAGAGCAGAAGGTGATCTTAGTTGCTCGATGGGAAATTAGATTTGTTCGAGCGTGAAAAAGAAAAAATGTGGTAAATATGAAAGAAAGATTTTCCAAGACTTATCCTCGCGGAATAGAATCGTCACGTTCTTACAGTTCATGATTGTTCTCTGTTCAAGTATTTCGCCGAACTTAATCCCCTGAGAATTATTCGATACACTCGTGCAAAGCGGTGTGAAGTTTATTAAATCTAGATACATAAAGTTGTGAACACTTTGAAATCCAATTTATCTTCAATTGAAACTTTTGAATTAATTCATTCTTCGAATAAACTCGCAATTCCGTGAGTAGGTACCTACTATGCCTGAACTTTATTTTCACCCTTCAACACTTAACTTTGCTACTTTTCCTCTATCTTCGTTGAATTGTTACACCCGTCTTAATTGCGATCTTCCTACTCCAATCTCCAAGATGTCACTTTCATAGTTATCCAACTAATTGATTATTCGATTGTTTTTTCGTTTCAGCGACGGCAGCGTGGCCTCGGCAGGAAGCTCCTTGTCCGATCTCGGAGGACTTCTGCATGAACGGTGGAACCTGTTTGTTCTTTGAGACCGTCGGTGAGCCGGCCTGTAGGTGAGTGATAACTGATCGTCAAGACATCATCGTCTGAAAACGGTACCATTTACTTTTTATTTTAGTCTAGATTCGGAGATGGGATATAAAGTTATTTGGCTTGTTCAAAAACCCCTTCAGCCAATTTTCCACCCCTGTACCAATACCGACTGCTCTCTTCGCTTTTCGCGAACAAAATACGCAATAAAGAATCTCGAGAAAAGCGTACACCAAAGAACAGAGAAACGCGCACAAGCCGAGTCCTGGTTGCACGGTTTATTTTCTAAAACCCCTCCAGCATCCACCGAAAAGCTCACCCGCCCGTAGCTTACGGTAACGGTTTCCCCAATTTCCCGGATATCTCTGCTGATTTATTTACAGAAAAGATTTTTCCTGTGAAAGAAACAACGAGGTAAAAAAAAATTCACCATTCCCATCGCATATTGCTTTTGCTTTGACTCCGACTTTCTTTCGCGTTCTGATCAAAGAATTGTCGCCTACACGCTGAATCGCTTATCTCGAGTTGTTTACAGCCCTTAAAAACATTCACACGATGTTAATCACGCCCTTCCATAAATATTCGAACCTTATCTCCGGCAGCATGGTTTTTCCAGTCCTACTCGCAGATTGGATACTCCCAATTTTTTAACTCATCCAGAGCCGAAATACCGGCGAGGGTGACGGCAGTGTGTCTGAAGATCCTTCTGCCAGTCACTAAATGGGTCAAACCTACCTGCTGTTTGTTCGGGACCTCAAATTGAATCCAATTCTTACTTTTGTTTAAAAATTCTTTTTCCCATTCGAACTCTTCGAATTCGAAACACATAATCAAAGTTTCAGGTTGAGCTTCCGACCCAGAAAAAAAGGGGATTGACAATTTGACTAGTTTATTTTGGAAAGGAAAAATTCCCACAGTCATCAAAATTGATTGAGTCTTTATTGTGTCGGTTGATTGAAAAAGTTCAAAGTACGTAAATTTCCATTTAGGCGTCGAACGGGGGCGGTCAGGTCTCCGGTGTGATTAGTTCGATGATTCTCTTAGGACGGATACAGGTTGGCCAATCTATACGACGAACCACGAGGCTTTAGCCAATCACAAAACTGAACTCAGACCCAAACCTACCTTCGAGAGCTTCCGCCAGCCTTGATTTATACTCTGGGGAGGTTTCCAGCTGTCGAGCTGCTAACTGATCGCCCACGATTCCTGCTTCTCGCTACCTTACGCAGATACCAGGAGTAAAGCTCGGTTGCTGTATGCGCTATTCATTCAACGTCAGCTAATCATCCTTTACTTCTCTACCCTTGTAGCCACTTTCGTTTATATTCGTAAGCGAACCTTTGAAAAACATTTTGTGATCGAAAAAGAACATGAGAATATTCGATGAGGTGAATTTGTTCGCGTTTCCGCGTCCACGGTTACGATACCAGATGATGGAAGGGGTTGAAAGCATTATTCTATCCAGCTTCCAGCTGTGGAATGTTCAATCATTGTAAAATCGCTTCTTCACCACACAACGAAATCTTTCGCGAAGTTAAAACTGAAATGAACCCTTTAAAAAGTGAAAGAATTGATATTGAAATTGGCTAAACTTGGGATTTAATTTGGATGGAGCGTTTATTAGGGGTTTCAAATCACTCCGGAGAGTGTAAGGGTTGAATTATTAACCGTTTCGGTAGGTAAATACAGATATATCGAGCCAATACAACATCCTGGGAATGGCTGACCACATACGATCCGGGTTGGCTCGGATCGGGGCCGGGGGATCTGCGGGGGTGTTGAAAAATTTAGAGGATCCGCGTGCGAAGGGTCGTCGCGGTGAGCAACAAATTAAGCTTGAGCCGCGGTCGTCTCCGATTCCCGGATGGCGAGGATTCGTTACACAAATTTTGTTCCTGACGGAGGGCGCTCGACCTAGGGATGAAAATAAAAGTTCCCATGGGACAAACATCGCGCGTTAGGGCTGACAAGGGGTGGTCGTGATCCGGTCGCCCCATTCCAACCGGACCATGGTGACCGATGACGAGGGTTTATTGGCTTTATCGGGGAATCAGGTCACGCGAAAAAGGTTCTGACACTTTTCTACGTTGCTTGCGAGCGTTAGCAAACAAACGACCATTTTTCTCTTAAAAGTTAACTTCCCCCTTCCTCTAAGGGGTTCGATTCTAATACTTCCAGATGGTAATTAGGAAGCCAGTCTACGATTTGAACGCAAATGCGAGTTGTCTCGTAACTTTTTTTCATTCGAGTCGAGTAAAGAAGTTGCATTATGCTCGAAGCTACACAGTTTTAGTCGACCAAAAGTTTGTTTTCATTTATTTATTGTTATCGCGATCATTGTATGAAAACTTGGCTACTTTATTTTTTTTTCTCTCTTTCTGTTTCTTTTAATACAGAGCAAGAAGAGAAGCTTGGGCGAGTGCCTATTGTTGTGATATCGCTTGAAAAGTATGCTTAGATGCAAACTTTATTATTTTTAATCTTTTTTTTTCTCCTTCCTTCGTAGAGTATAACCGTAAATCTTACCCCTTAGGGTAGAGAACCCCATCCTCGACTAATTTGTTTACGTTAGCCACCCCTGACTTGTTGACTTTATGTTCCTGGCTCTTATTCGGGAAAATTAGGCGTCAAAATGACCGGGGAGAGAAACGCCGGGCGTAAATGTAGCCAGGGGTCAATTTGGACCGACACTTTCCACCCAAAATAACCAAATCTCTCTCTACGCGACGCTATACCTACAGCTCTACACACGGTTCCCGTACATAAGCGGTCTTTTTATCGGGTCAACATCCAGGCGGCTCTGAGCCGCGTGCCGATGGGACTGACACTCCGATTTGTAGTTGTCACTCAGCTGCCGTGGATAGATCTGAACCGAGTTTTTGTAATCGCATTCGATAGATCCAAATCCTGACGCAAATGGCTTCTTGGATTGGTTTTCAGTCAAAAGAACCTTAGCGCTACCCAAAACGGTCACTGGAATTCGTGATCGAATTCGGACCCAGATTCCTCCGCCATTTAGAGGAAAATCACGATCTAACATTATCCAGAATATTTTCGCGATTCAAATTGTTTTTGTTTCGTTTTTTTTAACAACTGGTTAATTTCCGATACATCAAATTCTTATTGATTCGTATAATTCGGATTTGTAACATATCGAGTCAATCTCACAGCCAATTCGGTGCTCGATGAATTTGTTGTTGCAATTACTGTATGTTAATGAGAATTATTTGAATTGGTTAATTGTGCTAGAAATTTCATTGTTTTCCGTAATAACGTATCAAAGTGTCCTAGAAGGATGTGAATAGTGCACTACTGTATAGTTCTGTACCTACATGCATATGTCGTGCTATTTCTAATGACGTTATTTAAATATAAACATTAGGTCATTTCTGAACTTTGGAGCTAGATACTATGATCCTTTTCGAGAAAAATATTCCGAAAATGTATCGTCTCGTATGCACTATCGGCATTAACCCTCCGTAGTCACACTGGGTCAATTTGACGCATACGCCAAATTTTTTTTCTCAAAGTAGCATTTTTCAGGAGTATAACGTCCAAATTTGGCTTAAAAATGTCAAAAATTGACAAAGTTATGATTTTTTAAGCGATAAAGCGTCTTTTTTGCATTTTTACCTCTTCGTGATTTTTTTTTTCAGTAAGTTGCACATTTTTTTTTCGAAAATCTATTTTTCGTCAATAATTTAGAAACTTTGAAGCATGTTCTGTAATTTTTTCTGAATACTTTGGAGTGATAGTTTGCTCACAATCGCTTTTTGAAAACTGACTGGGTCAAATTGACCATGTGTGACTACGGTGATATTATTTGGTAGTGTGACTGAGAAGCTGTGTCAATCTATTACTACATTCGACTATATACAGTTTTGTATAAAACCCACCATATTACCAATCACGATCACAGGACAGACTGCACACTGCTTTTTACATACGTATACACATCTATCGTTTTGTATGATTCCTTCGCAGGCTGCTCAGTGCTTATGTCACAAGTTACAAAACGGTGTACAAACAGAATGTAACATGTTAGTACACACTGGGCTGTATTGACAATATTCGCC